>JAFMTC010002389.1:17738-31181 GCA_018845635.1 Nicrophorus orbicollis | reverse complement strand
ACTGTCTAATTCGTTCTATAATGAAGAATCTTAACTAGTTATAGACAAAGATTTGCTATTCAAACATAACATTTTTCTGGTTTAGTTACTATAGATTTGAAGAATCTTAGCTAGTTTTACTCAGAAAGTCTTTTGATTGAAATATATGTATTTTTTTACCTACTGTCTAATTCGTTCTATAATGATGTATCTTAACTAGTTACAGACAAAGATTTACAATGAAAACACAACATTTTTCTGGTTTAGTTACTGTATATTTGAAGAATCTTAGCTAGTTTTACTCAGAAGGTTTTTTGATGCAAACTACTGTATTTTTTACCTACTGTCTAATTCGTTCCATAATGATGTACATTAACTAGTTACAGACAAATATTGACTATGCAGACATAACATTTTTCTGGTTTAATTACTATAGACTTGAAGATTCTTAGCTACTTTTACTCAGAAGGTTTTTTGATGAAAACTATTGTATTTTTGTACCTACTGTCTAATTCATTCTATAGTGATGTACATTAACTAGTTACAGACAAAGATTTACTATTCAAACATAACATTTTTTCCGAATTAGTTACTGCAGATTTAAAGAATCTTAGCTAGTTTTACTAAGAAAGGTTTTTTGATGCAAAAATGTATACTTTTTAACTTATTGTCTACTTCATTATATAATAACGAGTCTTAACTAATGAAAAACAAATGCTATGTATTAAGCAAGTGACTGTTTGAATAACAAGCGAAAAATTGAGTATTTCACAGTAAAATAATCGTTTGAAAAACTGATAGTTTTTTTTTTAAATACATAAAAACATTTCGCAGTGGAAATTCGTAACGTCGTTACGCGGAAAATCCGGCGCTTCAATTAAATAACAATTAGCGGATTTAATGAAGTTTGCGTTTCTGCGCGAGGACTAATGAATATATATTTTCAATTTCACGCACGATCCGATTCGTTCAATTTGCAGCGAAACACAACTTTTACGCAATTCATTTGGTTTGTGTTTTTTTCGTATTCAGTTCAGTTTTCAATTTAGTTCGATTTCGAATTGTGACTATACAATATAACCGGATTAGTCGTTGTCATAATTAAAATAATCGAGTAACGAAAATTCGCAGCGGATAGATGTCGACCCTGTCGATAAATGCGTAATCTCCCAATTGCGGCGAAGCGTTCAATCGAACTCGAAATTTGGTTATTAAATTTAATACTCCGTTAATTAGAGCGATGGAAAAGTGTTTGATTAATTCGTTTGAGCTGCGTTTGGTCCGTTAACTGTCGATTGTTGAATTGTTGTGGATAGATGTCGCTGCGAAAGCTTTGCGACGAAAGCTTTGATCTTGATCGTAATTCGGTTGCACCGCATTAATTAATCGTTGTTAATCTTCGTTCAACGTGCAGATTAATTTCCAATTAATTGATAATTATTCAGAATACCAATAACGGTCGTAATCGTGCAAGGTAACACCGTTATTGCAGGGTGAACGCTTCATCAATTTGGATGTGTTATTGAATCTTCGTGCACGTCTCCTCGGGCGGTGGAGGAGCAACGAAACTGCCGCAGCCTCCTCCGATCAGTTGAATCCTCCCTTTGTTTTTTTTGTTTTGTTTTTGTTGTTTCCTCTTTTCTTTTTGTTTTCTTTTTCTCTTTTTAGGCGTTACACGTTCCGTGCGAAAACCGAAATTTCTGGACCTCGCGAGACGCGTCCCGTTCTCTCGCATGCAAAAACGCCGATTTCGGAGTTAGTTGTTTCGTTTTTCTCTCTTGAGTCTCTCCGTGTCTGTGTGTACATTTTTCTGCAAAACTTTGAGCTTAAGCAATGACTTCGCGTCGCAAAAAGAAGCAGCAGGAGAGCGGAGGGGGCTTCATTAAGAAGGTCTCGTCCCTCTTCAATCTGGATACGGTAAGTCTATCGAATGATTCAGAAGATCGTGTAGCAGGAGATGACCAATTAGTAATATAAGTTTGTTGTACACGATTTCAGTTTTTTTTTGACTCAAACTTGCTATAGATTAGTTTACAACAAATTTATCGAATAGTTCCATCGCTTCTCAAGAGATGGCGTATTAGAATTATAGTTTTATTATCGCATTTACATGATGTAAACTTCAGTTTTTCACGCAAATCCATAATAGTTTAGTTTCTAGCAATCCTTTTACACTCTCACCTACTGCAATAGCATTCCAATTATCCTGCACTTTACGCTGAAACGTGTTTCGCGAACGTATTTTCTTTGCTTCGAAACGATCATTTTTTTGTTATCTTTTACCTGTAATTCTCCAGGGGTTGAATTCTCTTTTCTTTCTTTCCCTTCTCATCTCATTACGATGCAGACCGAACCTCGGGGCCGTACATCAACATCAACATTGTTTGGGGGTCAGTGTACAGGCCGCATCCGCAGCCCGTTCCCGAGCTACACCCTCGCAGACGAACCTCGCAAACGACGGCATCGATATCGAATTCCTGCGTCGTCCTGAATCCTGCCTCCCTCTCTTTCCCTCCCTCCCGTATATCAGTTGCGAAAAGGAGAGATAGAGAAACCGAACAGGATTTATCTTCAACCTGCCCCAACCAGCAAACAACTTTACGGCGAAGATTTGAATTCCGGATCACGGCAATACTTATAAATCGACCCCAAAGAAAAGCGCCGAACCTTTTCCTTGCTTTTTCTTTGTGTTTGTTGGTCCTTCAGGAAAATAAATATAAGTAAACGCGTTTCCAATAGCGATTCAATTGCGTTTTTACACCAATCCTCTTAACTTACACTTTCAATCAGTTTCCAGTCTATACCATTTTCCGTTTGAAATATTTACAACTACCTACTTATTTCATAACAATAATCCTTCAATCAATTACTCTTACTATTTTCCACGAATATGAACTACTTGCTTTCGTTGTTTCAGTTGAAATCCATTAATAATAATTTCTTGATTCCATTGAGACATTCACACTTTGCTGACTGTACGAACTAATTAGCGAAGATGGAACTTTTCGGAGTTTTTGTCCGTGTTTCATCAATTCCGAATCGATCTGCGAAACTTTCTGAGCATGCAAATCGTTTTGCTCGAATCGGGCTTTTAACAAACATTGACTTTGGGATATAAGTTTTCTTTCCATCTCATCCCTTTTCATTGATTTACCTCCGCGAACTTTTCGTGTTCTTCCGAGTCACAAAAACTTACTCTCCAGATCATTTTGAACTCAGTTGGTCGTGGTGACACGATTTTTGCAAACTGTCCAACTTCATTTTCTAATTTCTGAAGATCTTTGCTAAAGTTCGCAAAACTTTTGTGTCAATTCTGATAGGAAATACGTGTTGTTTTTTATTGTTGCGACTTTTCAGGGATGGAAATCCCTAAATTCTAAAATTTAGTGCACATTCGTTTAATTGTATTTACTTGAAGCAAAAATGTATAAATAATCTTGTTTCAAGTATGCAAAGTTGGAGCAAGTTTTCGTTGAAAGAGTCTCGATTTTCCCTTTGATTCAACAGAAAAAACTGCTGGTAACAAATCCTTTGGCGTCGCGTTTAAAGGGCTTTTAGTGTGAGCATTTCCTCTAAGGAACTCTCCCTCTTACTCGCCTTCACTCAATGCGTCTCCAAACACGACGGGCATAGTGGAAAGAGTGAGAGTTTCAAACTTTAGGTGCAAGTATTCGACCGAAAGCTTTTGTGTATTATTCATGGTCGGAGTAGGATCAATTATTCGAGGGGAGTCGCAGGAATTAGTTATTTATACGCTTCGAATCCTGCTGCAAAAATGTATATGTGAGTGTGTGGTGGAATGTAGCAGGGTCGTTGCTGCTGTTTCAGGGGGTAGGGAAGGGAAAGGGAAGGAACGTAGCAGCTCGCAAAATTGTTGGGCCACTTTGCTAATAGTTCATGACGATAATAATTCCGTCGTGTGCAATTTCCTACGCCCCGGAACTTCCCTTCTCCAGTCTCGCATCCTCACTATATACTACGCGAAATTAAAATGCCTCGACGTGCTTACTCCGCTGGAAAGTTGTGTATTGTTAAATTTGCCGTTTTCTTTTTTACTCCTCAAAAGGAACGACTATAAATTACGTTAGATGCTTCAATATCTTATTCTTGGTTAATTTTTAGAGTCAAATGGAGTGGTATAGTGCGGATATGGAGTTAAAGTTGGTATTTACATATTAATAGTTTGGTCAACCCTGTTCTATTTCGTATAATTTGCATTCAATGCAGTTTCTATTGAAAATCATTAAGGTTTTGACAACTTTAATGTCATTCAAATAGTTTGTATTTGAAGGAAACATTATATTGGTTTGGACAACCCTGTTCTGTTTCATATATAAATCATTAAGAATTACTATTTGGAAACTTTAATGTTTCGTAAACTGTTCGTATTTATAGAAAATATTGCTTTGGTCAACCCTGTTCTATTTCGTACAATTTGCATTCAATGCAGTTTCTATTGAAAATCATTAAGGTTTTGACAACTTTAATGTCTTTCAAATTGTTTGTATTTGAAGGAAACATCATATTGGTTTGGACAACCCTGTTCTGTTTCATTTATAATCATTACTATTTGGAAACTTTAATGTTTCTAAAACTGTTCGTATTTATAAAAAATATTGCTTTGGTCAACCCTGTTCTATCTCATGCATTGTGTATGAAATTTCGTCCATCAAAAATATGTTAATTCATATTCACTTTACAACTAGGTGGATGTTTTGATACAACAGAATGAAAAGATGAGCGATGGGTGAAAGTTTCATTAATTTTTCATTGTATCCGAAAACTGTTTTCTTTTCGCTCATTTCCTTTTTCCACCACTCGAAAGTAGTTGTTGTAGTTGATGGTCGATGTTCAGGCATTGTTTGCTTTATAACTGTCCCCGGGACATCATCGTCTCACGCACCGGTGCGCTTTAGTATTATTACATATCTCGAAGTTGTCTCGCGCATTTTCCGCGCTTCTTCGTCTCCCCATTGTCCGTTTTATGTGGGCCCTTTTTTCGCCCGGGAAGTTTAAACGCTGTTCGGCCCATAAAATACGCATCTCTTCCACACATCCGACCTTCCGCATTCACGTTCGATACTAGCGACCCCTTCCCGCTGAACTTTTCCACCGTCAACATCATCAAAAAGGCAAATACGTGAGGCGGCACTAATTGAACATTACCCGACCGGAGGTACATTAACGGCACGTTGCGTCTTCTCTCCGAAAGCGGCTACATATTGAATCTAAATTGCTCGGATCATCCGTGCGGACCGGGATAAAATCAACCTCATTTAAAATCTGCAGAGATTAGCTTAGGGGGGTCGAACAAAAGCGAAGCGTAAGCTAATTGCTAAACTTGCCGCAACAATCAAACTGGCCGGTTATTAAGTTAGCGGTTGGCTTGTTGTCGGAGTGGAGGGTAGGTGTAGTTCTCTCTCCCTCTCTCTCAGCAAACTGTAAATTACGTCCCCGTCGCGCGGCAATGGGAATGGGACATGATTCAAATGATCGGCCCATTGGGACCCATCTCCAGATGCACTCGAGAAATAGCCGGAAAGAGACCAAATTAATTGCTGTTTTTGTTCGATGATTAACTGCACTTCCCCCCGTTAACCATTAGCTCGAGCTCACATTATCTTTACCTACTTTCTGCATATGCATTTCGAGTCTACTTAATCACGTTACATTCAAAACAAAAACGCAGTTTAAGCCTTACTTTACGTGTGTAGCTAACATTTCAATATTCTATATAGGAAGTGATTAGATCGTACTACTTTAACTACATCAGAAATATCTAAATCAATTACCAATAATTTTGGACAACCCTGTTCTTTTTCATATACAAATTCATGAAAAATCGTCGAAATTTTAGTTTTTTGAATGATTTTCATTTCCAACTTTGCAATTCTATTCGGTTGAATAAAAAGTAATGGTTTTTCAAGCCTCAGTTCAAAAAATTGTTGGTTTTGGACAACCCTGTTCTGTTTTACGAGTTTGTAGCAATTACATCAGAATACAGTATTTCATGATTCTTATATATTTCTGTAACAAAATTTCTTACATGTAGTATGGAAATTGCGAAAATATCAAGTTTTATTAGCATATAAATAGTGTCTGAGTAGGTGAGATGAGGGAAATCAGAAGGTAACACGCTTACGTATAGATTACTTGGTTCAATCTAAATGCGGATTATTATATTTTCTTCTTCTCCCTGCAATCACTACAAAATGCATTTAAGTGTGCGTACATCTTATGAAGCTATGAATAATTCAGAGCTATTGGGAAGCATCCAAACTTGTTCACTTTTTTGCTCTTCTCCCTTCGTTATTATTTGTTCGAAGTATGCAGAATTTTAAATGCAGATTGATCATGAATATCGCATCACCTGGGAATGAAGAGAAATGAACAAACAAAAACGGTTAAGGGTGGATGTGGAGTATGAGTGTGCAAGGATAGGATCGATCCTGCGAGATGAGAGGGCTCTAGTATTTTCGCATCGATTATAGCATGCAAAGTCACGTAACTAAACGCTGCCATATAATGACCGGGGTTTGCGAGTGCTGCTGCAGGAAATGAGATACGAACGTGCAACAATCGTGCTCACAACAAATGCAAATAGGTGTTGAACTGTTGCAGGATGCAATTCTCGATACGTTTGTTCACGTTAAAATGAGATATTTGAAGAAAGGGGTGAGCTTTCTATACGATTGAGGGTGTGGGTTTACATATTCATGATATAGTGATCGTTTTTTGGTAAACTAAACAAGTTGAGTTGAAGCTCAAGAAGTTTTGTGTAAATCCAATTTTGGAGAGTTTAAGATTTATATCAATAATTCGTTGAGAGAAGTTTATGAAAAAGAACAGGGTTGTCCAATTTTTACTCAATTTTAGAAGTTCTGTGCAAAGTTAACTGAAAAGTTTGCGCGTTTCTGACTTTCAGAATATTGATTTATATCGACAATTCGTTAACAAACGTATGAAATAGAACAGGGCTGTCCAATCTTTATTCAATTTCTGAAGTTTTGAGTGAACTAAACTGAAAAGTTTGTACGTTAGAAACTTTTGCAATGATAGCTTTAGATCAATGATTCGTTGAGAAACGAGTGAAATAGAACAGGGTTGTCCAAAATTTAGTCTTTAACAATATATCGTTTCTATAAGTTGTTGTAAATGATTCTTTGTAATAGATTTAGTAAATAAAGTATGTAAATACCTCAAGGAATCAATCTATAATGAATGTGTTTAGTAATCATTTGGAGTGTAAAAAAGGTAGCAACAATAGCCGTTTAGCAATTCGAAGATAAATAACGCATTTAACGATCCAATAAAGCATTCGTCGAAGGAAAACGAAAGCTTTTAGCGTTCTAAATCGTTGAAAATGTATCCTTTCCGCACGGGTTTAATTTACGATCTAAATATGCGGAGCACGTGAATTCCACCTTCTCCACAACACATAAATTATCCTGTGGGAATACCTTTTGTGCGCGCGAAAGAAAAACGATTCATCCGATTTTTCATTTACACGCCGTTTAAATTTCATCGGAATCAGGGATAAACTTGCTCCTCTGCTCGATATGCAAATACGTGAAGGGTGGAAGTGAACATAGAAAAAAAAATGGAGAGGCGGGAGGGGGGGACGGAAGATGCGGAAGGAAGAGACGTCCCTAATCCGAGCGTAATTGAATCATCCTTTTTCCATCGCTTCCTTAAAACGTTCCCCAAGAGGAGGATGTAAGTTTTTTTTCCCCGAGAGCCTCGAAAAATAAAGCAGATGCAAATTGGAAATCGTAATTTCGGACTCGGAACACGTAAAAACTAAGTGAAACAATGGGGAAGATTTGAAAGTAGTTTACTAGAGGAAAATAAGTGGTTTCAAGTTGTGCGTTTTGTGGATTGAATAGAACAGGGTTGACCAAAATCATTGTATTTCCTTAAGTTATGGGATTAATCATTTAGTTAGTGATGATTAAACTGTGGAAAAACAGCTACGCATGAGACAGAACAGGGTTGACCAAACTGTCTTTACTCATGAATGTCAATCCAATTCTTGAGTGGAATGAAAGATTAGTTACTTGAAAACTGTGGTCTGCATTGAATCGTTTTCATGAAAATCATTGATTAACTATATACTAAATGCGAATGTAATGAATTTCGCGTTTCTTCTTTCCCTGTGTGTGTGTGTGTCCCATTTTCATCGTGCCAGGCACGTCTTTCACCTCTTTCTTTCCCATTTTTTTTCTGTGTGTATCCTGCAGAGGCAACCTGCGCGCCTCGGTCACGTCCCTTCGCACATCGGAACTTTAATAAAAGTGTCATTTGCAGACGAAACACGGGGTTTTGTAGCAGCGGTAATAGAACGTAGTGTGAAAAGAGAGTGGTGAAAAGTATCAGAAAGTAAATTAATTCTTCGTCATCTCCGCCGTCTGCAGCAGGATGATGATAATAACTTGGGTAAATGAAAAGTGACCCCAGTTTTTGCTGCAACTATTTCTCTTTCCATTGCTTCATCTTTCCACCGATTCCTGCGGAATCTGACACAACGGAATCGAATTCCATAATGTATTATAAACGATGTTCGTGAAGAGTGTGTTTGTATACTCTTTTCGGGGCTTAGTTTGCGAGATAACACAGAGACGGTTTCCCATCCGAAAAGCGATTCATCATCTCCGACCTTCATCAAACGTAGGTGTTCGCTTTGATAAGAGATTCCGAGAGCTAATATTTCCAGGGTTTACGTAACACTTCTCCTGGTCTACTTCTTCGATAATGATTCGTTTCAACTCTGTGCACTCGAAAATTGCAGTTTTTTTTCTTCAGTCAACATTATACAAAGTATAATATACTTGATCGATCTTGTGGAAAGAAATCGCGTGTTTCAATCCAATTTACTAATTTTCGACAAAATCCCTAATAAATTCCTCATGCAACTATGGTTTGCTTCTTATTTTCCTCTCGAAAATCCTCCAAATTTACACATTTTTTGTTTCTTCGAAAATATCCTGATAAAACGAAAGAAGTTGAAATACTTTTTTCGTTATTTGCGAAGAGAAATTCTCTCTTTTTTTTCTCTGTTCCACGTATCGAACTGACAATGCGTGAAAAACGATGCAATAAATCGCTGCAGCGCTGTCAATAACGATAATGCGGCGTGATGTTGACGATGTTTCGCGGCGCGAATCTAAATAACGCTCGTAGCGGTTTTTTTTGCTTTTCGAAATTGTGCGGGAGTTTCGCTGTCAGAGACTGACCGTATCCGGCGTCACCGCAATTTCGAGTTAATTTCCGGCCGTCGCGTAGCAACCGCAATGCGCTGAGTCCTAATTGTATATTCGAAGTTCTTAATTAGATATTTTTCATTTCAATTTTGCGTGTTTGATGGTAACATTTTGGTGTTTCAGTGGTACAGCTTAGATGTAAGCTTTGGAAATTGATTTCCATAGTGTTTGAATTTCGTAAAGTATTGCGAAATGTTGATTTAGTCATAAAGTTGCAAATGTTTTTAACGTTTAACGCCAACACTTTGGTGATTCAGGGTAAAGAATGGTACCTCGTGGTACACCTTAGGTGTGAGCTTTTGGAAAACAAATTTCCGTATTGTTTAAGTTTCGTAAAGTATTGCGAAATGTTGATTTAATCGTAAAGTTGCAATTGTTTTTAACGTTTAACGGTAATACTTTGGTGATTTAGGGTAAAGAATAGTACCTCGTGGTACAGCTTTGGAAAACAAGTTTCCGCATTGTTTAAGTCGCGTAACGCGTTGCGAAATGCTGATTCAGTTGTAAAGTTTCTTTGAATTCTATTCTTTTTTTTGTGTTGATTGAATAATGGTGAAGTGGAAATGGGTGCAGTGGGTGTGCAGTTCGTTATTTGGGAAGGTTCGTAATTTGCATGCGATATTAAATAAACGGCGTCGAATGGACGGAAGCGCTCCGTAATCGACTGAAATTGCAGCGCAAACGGCCGCTGCAGCCAACAATGTAAAACAAAACAAACAAACAAAAACAAACAAAACATTATTCAATTCTTTCGCTGTCGTTGTTGCTAGGGATTTTGTTTCGCGTGAGTTCAGTTTTTTTGGACATCAATTGTGCTTCTCTCACTCTCCATTTTTGTTTCGATGTTTTGTTTTGCTTATTCGTTTGTTTTGTGATGTAATTGTAACTTGATTTTGTATGGAAGCGGTCTCCGCTGTCCCGTCCTGTCTGGCGCAGATAAGGGTGGGAAAAGCGAAGGGAATTCTACACTGTGTACTAAACTGTGCGCGTTTTCATTGTTTCAGGCTCACTCGCCGCTCCTGGGCTCCGGAGACACCAAACCTGTAAGTGAAACATGACTTTATGGTCTACTCTCTCTCTCTCTGTTCGACTCATTATGTTCATTGTCGTGCTCCTCGTCAAAGGGACGACTTCCTTTACGCCCTTCCGCTGTACCCGTCAATACTGACCACCACAATTGCCGCTTCCAGCCGCTTCCCACAATTTACATCCTTTCCATTATTCCCTTCACAGCACACCACACGACCAACAACAACTCGTTCCATGGAAAGAAGACATGGGGAGGGTGAGGAAGCAGTGGACATCGTCCATCAACGTTGCTCCCAAAACTACCTACCATTATTCACACAACGTACTCTGCATACATTCGAGTTTAACATCTTCTTTACCTACTGCCTTCATAATTAGTGACCTTTCGCTAAAATATATTGAAAAAACAATACTTAATCAATAATTTGATTAATCTTCGAAAAAATATTTGAATTAATCGAAACAGCAGTTTTCGAACAAATATCACCTAGGTTACCAAATATGTTGCTGTTGTTATGACCTTTTGTTTTGGTTGTTAGGGTGTCGCTAAAAACACTCCTCAGCTACTAAACTTCAATTCTCGTTTATTTGAATCTTCAACTATGGAATTTTTATAATTTTCGATAATTTTCCTCAAATTTGATAAGCTTTTTTTCCAAATCTTTCTATAAACTGTAATTTTCAGTATTTTTCTTAACAAATTCTTGATGTTCTTCAGATCTGTTTGTTAATTTGAATTATTTCTCTCTTTTTTTGTGTTTAAATCCTGTTTCCAATTGATTCTGTATAGTGGATTGGTTGGTATTCGTTCATCCAAATCGTATGCACACTGGAATTTCACAGCTTAAATTCGCAACGGATTTCCGGTCAAGTGAACTTACTGTCCGGTTGGTTACACGACACGACAAAGAATGAAAGAACGCCCAACAATTGCCCGAAAACTGCTATCGATTCGTGGGAAAACGAACAACAATCCTAATGGTGATGGTGTATTAAGTGGGAAAAGAATGCTTTTTGCTAATTGCACATTTTCCACTCGCCTCCGTTTCTCACGTCAATGAATTGACTTTAGAAATTGCTATCACTACCTGTTAATTACTAATTTAAGATCTGCAAGTCTAATAACAGGTATAATCAATAATATTATCAAAAACATTCTTGTAAGTTAGTTGCAATTGCATTCGGTGCAAACTAAATAAGAGACGACGACGTCGTTTTGCGTTAGGCTTTCCGTCTTCCGTGAAACTAATAAGATTGTTGAGCAGAAGCAGACTTCTTGAGTCCATTTCGTTTCCTCTTTAACGTCTTTCCCTTCTTTGTCTCCGTTTGATGTAACGCGACATTCCATCTCGCTGCGAATAGAAAACCTAGGTCAGCAGTATTTTCAATCGTGTCGCACTCTTTGCTTTGCTTGATCTTATTTCACCAAGCAACAGCAGAAGAGGAATTTGAAAGTAGGTTTCGTGAGTGCTGCTGCTACTAGCAACGTTCTGTTCCTATTCTCCGATTTGCACTGGTGAATCAGTCCGAATCCCGCTCCGGTGTGGCCTAACGTTTACCATCACCCAACCATTTCACCTTCTTCACCGTCGCTCATCTTGCATTTGGCAGCAATCAAGTAAAAATTGATGTCGAAGAAGAGGACGATGTTGCGGTGCGGATGCGGCGCTTCTAAATTTATCGCTCTCCTCTCGCAACAGCTCGCAGTTTCTGCTCCGCCACTCGGAAACTGTAGTAGTAGACAGACTACAGTTGCCTGAGTTGCTGGTGGAAGGTAGTGGTAGTAGTAGTGGGTGTAGTGCACATTGAAAGTGTCTCGTGGATGGTTGTGTTGTTTTTGTTGTTGTTTTTCGCGTTCGGATATTTATTATGGGATGCGGTGTTAAAGTGAACGACGAGTCTTCGTCTTCGAAACTGGCGGTAACAAATCATAGATTCTTTAGATTTACGCATCTTCCCGTAGGTTTTCCTCTCTATTCTTTTGAAGTGGATTGAAGAGGAAGAAGGAAAGCGGAGAGATGCGAATGCAAAAGCAAAAGCGGGCGGATTTATTTTTAAACGCCTTGCGTCACACGGTTATAATACCTACTCACTGCTTTCCTCTTCTCGCTGCGAAATTCTATTGCTCTCTGGGTGTTTCTGTTTCCCAATCTATTTATATCACCCCCGGATTTTCCATCTCTCGCAGTGAAATCCGTTCTTTTCTCGACGTTATTTGCATCCGTGATGCAATTGTGCCATCAATAATTGAACTAATTCATCTCTCGAAATTATCAATGTTTGTTTCGTTGATTGAACTTTTCCAACGAAACTGTTGATGTTTCAGTTCGAAATTGAACTTTTGTTTACGTTGAATTTCAGCTTTGTATGATTGGTGATCTATCGGGAATAAGCGCTCTTCATTAAGTTCCACCTAGTTATTCATAACTTCATCACTAAAATGTTGAGCAAACTTTGATGAAAAACTAATGTAATCAATAGAAATGATCGTTTTGACTTTCATCATTTGAAATAATCGAAATTCAGGACTCGCAAAGCTCGCCCATCAAGTTCCACGCAATAATTCATAACTTTACTACTGTATTTAGTAAAACTTTGACTGAAATTTGATGGGCAAGCGAAGCGAGTCCTGAAAGACGATTTTAGTCAACAAAATACTCTTCTAACATATGGAAATTATACTCTGCACACATTTCGAATCAGTTGAAATAATCAAATTTCAGGACTCGCCTAGCTCGCCCATCAAGTTCCAAAAATTTCACATACCTTAATCACTGCAATCAGTAAGATTTTAAGCAAATTTTGATGGGCGAGCGAAGCGAGTCCTGAAAAGGGATTATTTCCATTTGCACGAAAAAGAGTTTTCAAGGCTACAGTTGTCTTTTAGGACTCACTTCGTTTGCCTATCAAAATCTGAAACCTTCAAGTAACGAAATTTACTTAACTAAGTAGAGAATTGTACATTGTTAATATTGATGGGCGAGCGAAGCGAGTCCTGAAAACGATTGAATCCATTGGTCTGAAGAATGTTTTGAGGTCTGCAGTTGTCTTTCAGGACTCACTTCGTTGGCCCATCAAAATCAGACAAGTTTAACAATGAAATTTAGTTAACTAATTGATGATTTTGACATTATTAAACTTGCTGGATGAGCGAAGCAAGTCCTGAAAAGCAATT
>JAFMTC010002381.1:96707-108707 GCA_018845635.1 Nicrophorus orbicollis | reverse complement strand
GAAGCAGAATCTGACGATGAGGAATGTGAAGCAGAATCTGAAAATGAGGAATGTGAAACAGAATCTGACAAAGCAGAATCTGATAGTAATGAAGATTGTGAATTGAAATCAGAAGATGAAGCAGAATCAGAAGAGAATGAAAGTGAAGAAGATGAGGATGAAAATGAAGATTTGGAAACAACAACTAATGGTTTGTTTTAATTAATATCTTGCTATACATTTGATATATTTTCATGAATCTCTATTTTAGGTATTGGGTGTGTGAAAGTTATAGATAACATCGATATTCCTGATATTAATTTCCCGAAGAAAAAACGCAAGAATCCATTATATGCATTGATTCTAACACCAACTAGAGAGTTGGCCGTGCAGATTAAGAATCATTTACTTCCAATTGCAAAAAGCGTGGGTACGTATACAGATTCAATATTCCAACAGAACGAAGTAATTAATTTTCAATTTAGGTATTCAACTCGGTGTCGTGATTGGTGGAATGGCAGCTGTAAAACAAGAAAGGGTGTTGAGCAAAGGACCGGAAATCGTTGTTGCAACGCCCGGACGTCTCTGGGAGATGATCCAACAGAACAACGAGCATTTAATGAACTTGGATGAAATCAAGTTCTTAGCAATCGACGAGACCGATCGAATGTTGGAAAAAGGTCACTTCCAAGAGTTGCACGATATTCTGCTGAAGATCAACGGTGATGGCGGTAATAAGCAGATGAGACAAAATTTCGTCTTTTCTGCTACGCTTACGTTGATCCACGAGCTTCCATCGCACATCAAGAAGAAGAACAAATGGAGTGCGAAGAAGACCGTGGAGATGACTCCGGCTCAAAAGTTGAAGAAGGTCGTCGATCAATTGGGTATTACAAATCCAAAAATTGTCGATATCACTAAAGGTACAGGAACGTCGAGTACTTTGACTGAGTGCAAGATTTCCTGTACGATAGATGAGAAAGATTACTACATGTACTATTTCTTGAAGAGGCATCCGGGAAGGACGTTGGTCTTTTGCAATTCTATAGGGTGTGTCAAGAGGTTGCACACTTTATTCGAAATGCTCGGATGTAAACCGTTATCTTTGCACGCTTCGATGCAGCAAACACAGAGACTGAAAAATTTGGATAGGTAATAATTGATTTTAAATTTGTTTAATTTAATTCTATTTAATTGCATCAATTTAAATAATTTCAAAATATTTGTTTGTAGGTTCAGAGATACCGAAAACAGTGTGTTGATTGCTACGGATGTTGCTGCAAGGGGTCTGGATATCCCTTCAGTTCAACACGTGATTCATTACCAAACGCCGAGAACGAGCGAGAGCTACGTGCATAGATCCGGTAGAACTGCGAGGGCTTCGAAAGAAGGCATAACGATTCTCTTAGTCGAAATCACCGAAGTCCATCATTATATTAATTTGTGCAAGACGCTGGGAAAAACCGAAGATATTCCCATCTTTCCGGTAGAGAGGAAGTATTTCGAAGCTGTGAAGGAGCGTGTTAACCTTGCGAGAAGTCTGGACAAACTAGATTTGAAAGTGAGGAAAAGCACGGCCGAAGTCGGTTGGTTCGAGAAAGCAGCAAAAGAGATGGATATGATCGTAGACGATAAAGCAATGAAATACGATCTGATGGATTCGAACAAGTTGAAGAAGGAATGCAACGCTATGAGAAAGGGTTTGACCTCTTTGCTGAACCGACCGCTATTCCCCGACGAGTATCGGCTGAGTGAGCTGCAACAAGGGGTACAAATCAAAGCCGTCTTGCAGAACCAGACGTACTCTAGGAGCGCCATCGACGTGATGAAGGATGCCATAGTTAGCAAGAAGTTGAAGGATCAGAGGAAGATTCCCAAATCGATGTTCAAGAAAGCGAAGAAGGAGCACGGGGTGATCCTTCCGAAGCAGCTGCTGAAGAAGAGCGAAGAAAAGGGGATCAAAAGAGGAAAAATCAATAAAAACAGAAGGAAGAATAAAAATTGAGTAATTTATTACAATTACATTTGTTGAAATAACAGTTCTTCGTTTCATCTTTAAATGTAATAATATATGTATATATTTTCAAGAATACAAGCCAACGTAATAAATTGATTTTTATTGTACAATATGATATGACTACAGTATTTAATTTTTTTTTTTCACCAAATTTTCGACATTTATTTTTAAGAACAATAATATTATTTACAATTTAAGATATCTTTTCGGTCAATTAAAATATATAATAAAAAATGAGATAAGTAACAATTAATTAAATCGGGATGTCCTGTTTTTCTACGATGCAACACATTGCGATATATGCGCATAAACTTTCGTTTGCTTCAACACATAGAATGAGCAAAAATCATAATAATAAAGAAAGTAGACAAGTACTAGGAAGTATCAATGATCTGACGGAACGGCATTTAGTACATTGAGTATATAGAGTAGTATAAACACCGCCAACATATAAAGCACTATGTAGCCAAGGTAAAAACACAGGTGTGTACGATGATGTAAATAACATAGTGGTCAATTTTGCTTGTGTTCTGTTTTGGCTCCTGTGAGGTGGACTGTGGATAGAAATTCGTTTGTGGAATCTCGAGAAGCGACTCAAAGAAAATAATAATCAAAAAAATAACTTCAAAAAATAAAGTAAACTATAGCCATGCGTTTCACACACTTTGCGACTTCGGACTTTCAACAATAAG
The DNA here is from genome assembly GCA_018845635.1 of Nicrophorus orbicollis. NCBI lineage: Eukaryota > Metazoa > Arthropoda > Insecta > Coleoptera > Silphidae > Nicrophorus > Nicrophorus orbicollis. The sequence continues at coordinate 106,019 of JAFMTC010002381.1, read as the reverse complement.
AAAAGAAACGAACTTCTGTTGTTGCTGTTGCTTCAACGGTAAACAAAATAATAACGTATCCTATAGGAAGGAAAATTTGGCAACTTTTTTATTGCTGGAATAAAAAAGAGCCAAATTTTTTATTCTATAGGTGAGAGAGAGAGAGAGAGAAAGACAGACAAGACAAGAAAAAGACGGAGATAGATAGACAAACAGAGTAAGAGTTCTAATTAGGATTAGTCAACGAAACAAAGTAAAACGAAAATTCAATTAAAACGAAACATCTAAATTTTCCTTTCCAAACAATAAAAATATATAATTTAAATGAAACAAATAATAAACGTTCCGATCTATAAAATAAATGATCTAATCATCACCAACATCAGTTAAATCGCGTATTGGTTTGTTGTGATTTAATTATTTTGTTGTTGTTTTCATGCGTTTTTTTAATTAGTGTGATCGATCCACAACGAACCAACAATACAGACAGCATGCATAAGTGTTGCTTAAGAATCGCATTTTAAAAACACTTTCTTATTATAAATTGATGGCACAGGAGTCAACGATGTGTAGAAAAGAAGCAATCATCCAGTTGCGAATCGCAACATCGAGAAGAAGAAGCAGAGTGATTGATTGATCGTAGATGAAAATCGTAAGCAAAACGATAATAATAATAATAACAATAAGCATTAACGGTTGGTGTAGTTTTCGATTTGAAAGAAGCTTTCGTTTTACTTGCAACCTTTTAAACATGCAAATGCGCGCGTCATTGAGCAATTCAAACGTTGCAATTGAGTTGTGGAACGATTTGTATATTAAATGAAAATCGAGTATCGGAAAAGAAAAGAGAAACGAAGACACATTTCGCATTCATTTTCCGAGTGTTAGCAAGTAATTCGAATTAGTGGTGATATGAAAAAACATTATTATTTCTGTTTTGTAATAAGGCTTAAACTACGAACGACATGCATTAAAATCGAATAATGAGAAATCGAGAGTACCCTTTTCAATAATGAGCGATTAATTAGTGTATATAGTATTGCCTTTTTTATCGTTCATCCTTCTCCTTCATAAACATGCATTTTTTTTCCCAAAAGAAATTTGCAAATTATTACATCGTTCATTTAGATCTAAATCACTAGTATTGGTGTAATAATACAACATTTTTTTCTCTCTCGCTAACAATAAACTTTCTTGACGACTCAACATTAATATATATATAATATATCATTAATATATGTATATATAAATATAAAATAGCGTGTCCCTTCTAATAACATTCCAAAACCACCCCGTTCTGCTCGTCTGTGTTACGTAAGTTTTTCATTGCGTACAAGCAGACAGCGAATTCGGTTAATTTTGGCAGTTCGATCGTTTTTATTCATTACTTATTTTTGTTGTCCAAAAGAGTTTTGCAAACTGTTGGAATTGATTCAGGCAGTCCGGAATGTTATCTTCTGGTGAGCACAATAGAAGCTCTCGTAATGAAATCAACCATTTCTTTCTCTTCATTACTAATTTGAACGTGGGTTCATAGTCCAAGATGGACTATGATTTATTTATTTTTTGGTTTGTTATAAAATACTTAATCTTAAATAATGTAAGCTTGTTCGGGTTTTAAAGCTGGAGGGTAAGATTACTTATTTAGAGTTTTAATTTGAATGGGCCCGAATAGAGAAGAAAGTAGTTCGGCTTGGAGACGTTTTTCAAGGAATGTTATCATTTCTGTGACATCATCTAACTATATTACTTTTTTTGCAGCAAGTATTCAAGAGTAGAGGAATGTAGCTTTCTTTTACAAGTGATTAAATTCGTGTGTGGGATTTGCGGATGGTGAAGAATTTGTTGTATTTTTGTGTTTTCCCTCATGGAAGAAAAAAAAGGACCTATAAAAAATGCTTTAATCATCCATTACAGGAAGCTTTCGTGTCATGTTAATTAAAGCACTTCCATGATCTACCATCTAGCTTCTTTTCCTTTCATCATTAATTATTGTTTGCTTGTTTCTGTATAGTATTTTTTTTTCTTTCTTCTTCTTTGATCTGTTATGTTTTAGTATAGTTTAGTGTCTACTGTAGGCTTCAAACTGAACTGGTCTACCTATTCATCATGCACACTCGTAGCAGATAAGCGAGGAACGGTGCGACGGGAATTAGGATGGACGGCCTTAGGTTTGGTGATCTATTACACATGTCCTCCTCACAGAAGCACATGTGACCAGTGCCGCTACTTTCCATCATGCACACATGATCTACCATAAATAAGTTTATCTGCAATTGAGATGTGCACGTTCTTCGGACGACTTCGTACGCTGAAAACAAAACCAACAAAGATTGATATTAGTCATTTGAGAACATAGCATCATAGCCCATCAAAAACATAACTAGATGCAAAATTTTCAAATTTACTTCAGGTATATAATAAAAATCTTTTGAAGTACTTTTTTACATTTGAAAATTTTACAACTAAAATTAAGATATTTAAACATAAATTAATTTACAAATTAAATAAGAAACACTGCAATAAGAAAGGATTTTAAAGGATTATAACTAGTTTGAAAATCAAATTTTACAAATACAGTAAAATCTCATAAATGTAAAAGGCCTAACTCTATTTATTATTTTTTTTTTAAAGGAATGTTGGTATTATTAAATGTTCACGTAAAGTAGAATTTCTCGATACTTTATACTTAGTAATGCCAAAAACTTATATAATTATATAATTTCATTAGATTAATTAATATTTGTTTATGGCTACTTGACATTAGATTCGTCAAATATCATATTTTCCAGTTACAAAAAAAAAGTTGCATTTATTGATTACTTCCTGTACAAATGATTCTAATATAAATAAAAGAATGTTTAAAATCGTGACATTTATTTTATTATATGGTAGATTGAACTATTAATTGATATAAAATAAATATAATAGATATTTATTTCTATATATTATCTGTATTTACTTAATTTTTAAAAATATATATTTTAGAAATTATTAATATTAATAAATGTGATATTGGTGGATGCGCCAGGTATATTAACATGAGAACTATTTACAATTTTCAAATTTTCATGAGTGATGCCATGAATTTTGGTCAATTTTTCTTAAAATCAATAATGTTATAATATTATGTTAATATTTCATAAATAATAATAATCAAGTTTCATGATGAACGCGTTGGCATGGTAATAAAGGAAACAAAATAGTCGACAAAATCAAAAAAATGTCGCTGCCTGTGGTCGGACTTGTGTCCCATCGCACCAAGATCAAAAGCTTGTACAAAAGGGTCCTTCGAAACTTGGAGGCCTTCTACGTTTTCAAAGAGGTGTACCGTTACCACGCCGTGCTGATGCGGCAGCGCTTTGACAATAACTCGGAGATCCGAGATATGAGGGTGGCGAAGAAGCTGATGCTGGAGGCGGAGGACGAGCTGTTCAGAAAGTCCCATTGGAATCCGAAAGCTTTCCCATTTTCACCGGGCGGTTGTTCCTACCAGAGGGAGGTCGTGCCTCCGGATTGGGTTCTGGATATGTGGCATCCGTTGGAGAAAGCCGCGTACCCCGAGTACTTTGCGCGACGGGAGAAACGGAAGAAGGAGTTCGTGTTGATGTGGAAGGAGAAGTACAGACTGAGGGATTAGTGATGCAGAGAGGACTTACGTGTTCTTGCGTGCCGGACCATCTTCACGCAGCATCCGTTGCAGGTGGTGAGCGGAGGCTGATCCTTTGGGAGGAGGGTGTAGTTGAACGGGTCCTTGCATCTTATGTCCGTCCAACTGTCGCATTCGTAGCAGAAGATTTGCCGCGCTAAAATAATGCACAATAAATGTTATTAGACTTATGAGATGCGTTTACATTCGGTAGATTACGTTGCATGCACTACTAATTCAACACTAGGAATTATTCATACACGAAAAACAAATTCAACACGAATGTAAACAGAATGAAAAGTGAGGACAATTGCTACTGTCATAATCAATCAACGGCAACTTGGATATTGTGTGAAGATTTACTTCATCGAAATATAAACATGTAAGTCCATCAAATCTAGTAAACATCTCCACTAATTTAAATTACACCAAAAATAATTGAAATTGTTAATTCTCCAAGAAAATTCGACATAGTTTGATAATTTAATTTCATAATTCACAAATAAACGAATCAAATATATAAAATCTCTGCTAAATGCACTTTATATTATTTTTTTCTAACTAATATTAATCTTTATTAGTCACAATGTGACCAACGGGCTATCGACCTAAGATTTTTCGCCCAATTGACTCTTATATTTTATAAATCATATTACAAACTATATTTTCTGAAAAACCTCAAGTTTTTTTTACAGAAATTTTGGGTAAATTTCTCTTTCAATTACATTATACATTAACAAATGAAATAATTTATTTTAGATATTTATATTTAGCAGTAAATATTCTTAAATTGTTTTTAAGTCCTCTTTAGTTCAAATTAAGATTTAATTTCCATTAAAGTTTTTACTTAGGCAACATAATTATTGCAGTGATAACTTAGGTTGGTATCGTGGAATCAAACGTAAATTGTTGGCTAACTATCAAACACTATATATACTATATACTTGAGTAATGACAAGATATACAAATGATTTGTAACGAAAATATTATAGAAAAACCATACATTTTGTATTATTATGCAACACAAATTCATTGTTCATAGACAAAACAACACATTGGCATTTGCTTATATTTTTTTACAAATTGTTTTCCTTTTATAATATAATCCTTTTTAATATATTTATTTCAATTTCTGTGTTTTAAATTACAAAAATTGTATGTGGGAGCCAATTACGAAAGAAATTAATTATAATCTTTGGTATAGAAATTAAGTTTCTGTTGATATTATATGAAAGTCAAAGATGCAACTCTTCAAGTATGATTCTAAAAATTATATACTTAATTATGATTGATATACTTGATTTAGATTCAATGTTACAAATTTATAAATACTTTAAAAGTACAATACAATAATTAATATTATTAACAAGTAGAACGGGTCAGGTCCAATGAAAATACTAAATAATTTAACTTTAATAATCTTCATTTCATCCACAATCAAATATAATGTCAGATTAATTAAATCATACTCTTCTTTCGAAACGTTCGATTCTCACGTAAATGAATTCGTAAACGCATCTTTATTGAGCATTAAATCTGCCCACGAGTTAACGTGTTTCTTCGCCAAATCAACATACAATAGATGAAGTCGATAAATCCTTAGTAAAAATAAATAGTCTATTTCCATCTAGTCAATGTACAAATCCAGTTCCTCCTCTGTACTTTTCTCTTTGATATTTAATTTTCATTAGAAAATTCTATAATTCATTAATAATATTGTGTATAACAATTCATTAATTTTATTTAATAAAATAATAGAAAATTTGATATATGGCTTTTAAGATTTTTGTTTTTTCTAAAATTGGATTTATACTTAACGTAATCATTTATTTTTCTTCAAAACTTGTATAACTTTTTTTGAAGACCAACGGTTGCAACAGGAGCATACTTTTCACCAGTTTTCAGTTTGCATTTAGTGTTAGAAGCAACAGCTGCTCTCAGTACAACATTTCCTCGAGTTTTTTGAGCAAGTGCATATTTCAAACTTAAGGGTAGTTATATACACTAAGTTCTATACATGTTAAGTTAGTGTAGTTCTATCGGTTGATTTGGCAAGATCAGTGCACTTAGAAGAAAAAAAAATGAAGTATTATACAAGTATTAGTAAACTTTTTAAGTAAGTTCTTCAAAGATATATTTCTTTATTATTTCATGAAAAATATACGAATGAACACATAAAAATAAAGAATATGTGTGGTCTACTATATTTCTGAGGAACAAATATAATTGAATTTCATTCAATTTAAATTTGAATGAAATTTTTAGAATTTTACTTTGCTAATTAAGTGTGACTTACTACAATTTTCGAAAAAGGCTTTTGTTTGCCACCAAATAGGTCTAATAAAGATGTATAAAGAAATTCAAAATATTTGTAATAAATTTGTTCATAGTAAATTTGTTAAAAACAGAAAATATCACTTATATTTGTTATGTCGAAGTATCTTTAAAATAATCAATTCGTTTAGGTAATGCATTTCATTCACAACTAGACATGCGTTAACTACAATAAATTAAATTTAAATTGTCTATATGAATCGATGTAAATCCCGAGATCGAACTTCTAGGATACATATGAAGTAGATCAATCGAAACTAACATTCTACAAATCTAACATTGAAAACCACAACTAAACATTCTGTTTACATTAAAGATATGTTGCACAACTACAAAAAATCTGATAGGGAATAAGCGCAATGCTGCGTTAGATAAGTTATTTATTTTCGGATGGGTAATGATGCGTGATCATCGTTTTCGGAGCCGAAATGTTACGTAAACGTGCATTCTCGAAGACGTGCAACGCGATAAGTGCACGAAAATCATAACTTCGAGGATGAACGATTAGCGTGTTGGATGTATCGAGAAAAACCGTGAACGGGAAAGCATGATGTGCGCTATTAATAACAGACCAATAACAAACTGTTTACATGCAGCTGAAGCCGTGCTAAAAAATCCGGAGTGTGTGTGTGTGTATTTATTTGCAATTTGAGGAGATGCGGAAGAGGAAACGTTTTCCCGGAATTTCATTTGGACCTTTGATATTTCCGTTTGCAACAACAAACGAAACGTTATTTTCGTGTAACGCTTTGATGTCTTTTTTCCAGTCGAAACCAATGGAATTCTCATTGCTTCTTGTAATCGCTACATCATAAAGATTTCGTTTTTAATGATTAGTAATAAATTGGAAAAGTAATGAGTTGTGCTGCGATGCATTCTGATGAAAATTAAGGGCAATGAAAATAAATGCCATCTATTCTAAAAGCGTGTCGCTCCTCTCCGGTCGGGTGCGGTAATTAAAGGACGCATTCGGAATGAGGCTGCAAGATTTCCCGCAAAACCGATTTTCAACCGGGGAAAAATGTGTATTTTCAGCGTGGAAATTCTTTTGGCAACTAAAAAAATAAAAATATTTAAGAAGAAGCAAAAAATTTAAAAAAAAAATCGAGTGACGCCATTCAGAATACTTTCGCCGCTTTTCAAATATAGATGTTGAGTAGGTTATATATATATATATTACATATTTTTAAAAAGAACAACAAGATGAAAAGTGGGCGATTTGGAAAGGTTACGTGAATGTAAATATGCACTATGTAGCGTACTTTGTTATGAGATTTATGTGCATTGTGAAAAGTCCGTCCTCTCAGTCTGCGACTATTTTTACAAACTTTTGTCCGCATGCTTTCGCAGCGAACAATTTATTTTTGGGTCGGCTCGGACATAAGATCAATGCCATCAACCATCTAGTCCATAAAGAATGTATTGAATCTCACGGGTATTTTCATTTCAGTGGATGATTTTTTATAAGAAACTAACTGTCTTCATTCAATTTCACATATTTAGTGATAACTTTTTTAAACAAATAATTTCGTATTTTCAAGTGCACTGAATATCACTTCCAATGTATTATTTTTGATTCTAAACTAACTGATTTTGATGTAATTTATATCACTTTTACAACTGTAAAATCTTCATAAATATATCAAAATTATTTCTTTTTTATCAAATAAATTCATTTTATAATATATTGAATATTACATGTATTTTCGTTTCAATGGATGATTTTTGATATGAAACAAGCTGGTTTTCTTTCAATTTAACACGTTTGTAAAATATTTAGTGCTAACTTTTTTCAACAAATAAATTCGTTTTACAATATATTGAATATTACGTGTATTTTCGTTTCAGTGGATGATTTTTGATATGAAACAAGCTGGTTTTTCTTTCAATTTAACACGTTCATAAAATATTTAGTGATAACTTTTTTACACAAATAAATTCTTATTTGCCAGTGTATTGAATATCACCTTCAATGCATTATTTTTGATTCTAAACTAACTGATTTTGATGTAATTTATCTCATTTTTACAACAGTAAAATCTTCAAAAATATATTAAAGCCTTTCTTTTTTTAACAAATAAATTCGTTTTACAATATATTGAATATTACGTGTATTTTCGTTTCAATGGATTATTTTTGATATAAAACAAGCTGGTTTTTCTTTCAATTTAACACGTTCATAAAATATTTAGTGACAACTTTTTTAAACAAATAAATTCTTATTTTCCAGTGTATTGAATATCACTTTCAATGTATTACTTTTGTTTTCAAACTAACTGATTTTGAAGTAATTAATCTCATTTTTACAACTGCAAAATCTTCATAAATATATAAAAATTATTTCCTTTTTATGAAATAAATTTATTTTACAATGTATAGAATATTACGTGTATTTTCGTTTCAATGGATTATTTTTGACATAAAACAAGCTGGTTTTCTTTCAATTTAACACGTTTGTAAAATATTTAGTGCTAACTTTTTTCAACAAACAAATTATTATTTTCTTGTCTTGAATATCACTTTGAATATATTATTTTTTAATCTAAACTAATAGTTTTTAATACAGTACAATAAACCTATTTTAACAAATACTATATTTTTCTAATATTTTTACTTTATCTTTCAATGGATATTTTTTTTTACTAAATGAACAGATTTTATCGACTGTAAAAGTTTTACTGAAAGAAGAATGAAGTCTTTAATTTACAAAAAAAAATCAATATCCTAATGTATTAAATATTGAGTATAATTTCAATTCAATAGATAGTTTTTGATAATAAACTAATGGTTTTTCATCAAATTTAACTCTGTGTTATGACTATACAATATTTACTAGTAAATACAGCCAAGTCTTTCTTTTTAATAAATAAATAAATTTTCTAACGTATTTAATATTACATGTATTTTCATTACAATTGATAATATTTGATACCAAACTAACTGCTTTTGATACAATTTATATATTTTGTTACAAATCTTCACTAGTAAATACAACGAAGTATTTTTTACTTTTCAAATGTATTGAATATTATTCATTTCATTTCATTTGATATTTTTTATGCCAAGCTATAAAAAAATAAAATACAATTAAAATCTCAAATTTACTCAACTTGTAATAGTCGAACACTCCTCTAAAGTTTGATAAATTGATATCTATTTAAAGAACTTTGTTAATCTTTCAGCATCAAATCTGAATGGTTACAATAAAGTTCTAATTTTCTTAAATTGCGTTGTTAACAGATAAACACTTATCAATAAAAAAATAACTTGTGAACTAAACGATAAACTTACGTTATTTGTTGTCGATATTATTTATAGAAGTGGTAACGCAATTTCGAACATCATGTTTG
>JAFMTC010002375.1:0-11313 GCA_018845635.1 Nicrophorus orbicollis | reverse complement strand
CGGCGAAAATGCGCGGGGGCGGCGATGATCGGCCGCTACGCAACACGCTATCAACAGGTGACCTGGTGACGCGGTTTACAACCGTTTCCCTGACTACGTCCACACGCAAACCGACAGTCGATAGTCATCACCAAGGCAACGCACGTTTGTAGACCATAAAGAAACTTCGCCCCCCAAATTCATACTCGAACAAAAGGGTGTGAAATTCAAACTTTCAAACAAAAATAATCTAATGTCACACCCATAAAACAAAGAAAACTACTATCAACAAACATTTCTAAATCATTAAATTGGAAATTATGTAATGGAATTTAATCTCACTTGAAGAAAACTTAATGCAAAGAATTTAAAAAAGAAGAGAAACTTTTTGATCATTAATATCCAATCAAAATTAAAGTTTCCAAAGTTAAGTAAATATTTCAGAAAGAGCGGTGAGCTCCTAACGTTTAGTATTGTAAATTCAATAAACACATTTTTATTACTTTAGAAACTTTAATATATTGCAAACAAATTATGACATATTTTTTTAAATTCTTTTTTTAAGAAATTTATAGAAAAAGTGCAGACGTTATTTGCTTGTTAGAGAATTTCTAAATATATTGTTTAAAAAAAGATATAAAAATTACAATTTATTTGTTGAAAAATGTAATAAACATATTTGGAAAATATTTGTTAAAAAACTTTACAAATTATTCAAAATTTTATCATTTAAAATAATCAACATTTACTCATTATTTTCATTTATAAATTGCAAATAATTTGTTAAAAAATTTAGGAATACTTTAGTAAAATTCATTTCTTGAAATTCTTTAGTAATTATGTTAGAAAATTTTCCAAATTTTATCGTTTAAAATAAACAAAGTTTGCTAATTACTTTCATATATAAATTTCAATAAATTTGTTCAAAATTTTTATTTAAGAAAACTTTTCTCAAATTAATTTCTAGAAAAACTTTAGTAGTTTTTTTTAAATTTTGTACTATAAAGTAAACAAAGTTTTCTCATTATTTTCATATTTAAATGTCAATTGATTTGTTGACAAATTTAGTAAAATCTTTAAGAAAACTTAAGTAAAAAGAAATTTATCAAAACTAATGATTTTCTAATCATTTTTTCTAAAATTTATAAAGTGAATTTTCACAAATTAACTTTTGTTATTTTTTTTAATTTATCGATTTAAAAGCAGCAATTGTAGCTTGTTATTGCCATACATTCTTGGATAATTCGCAACTACATTAAATAAATTAGCAATAATGGAATTCCCATGTTTCGTTTTTCTTTTTTCGATCGGAAAAAAATGCATTATATAATCGAATATCCACTCATTTTTAAGTTGTCATTGCAACAAGCGGTGGTTACGTAATCTCAGGAAAAATAGACGATAATTTTGTGTTTACTTAAAGCCAACACGATATGAGTTGTGCGTGAGAAAGTGGAAAATGCAATGAAATTGTTGAACAATGATATAAAGAAAAAACTGTTTTTTTTATAAATGCATTGTTAAGAAATGTTTTCACAAATGCATTGTTAAGAAAACTAAGGACATGTAAAAACAGAACAGAGAAACTGTATCGAAACAGAACTTGCAACTTAGAACAGAAAAACATTGTTTTCCATCTTGAGCACATTATTTTGTAATTGTTCTATTTTTATTTATTCTGAAATTTCAGTAAAAAATGAAAGATAACTGAAATTTTAATTATCATACTACCAACTTTGCTTCGATGCATTTTTTCAGTCTAAAAATTAAGACTTAAATCATCAGAGATATAAAGATTTGATGATGAAAGAATAACTGCGCTGAATACGAAAATAGAACAAAGGCAAACTTTAAACTTGGCAGTTAATTGGAAATTATCGTGTTTAATTGTGCGGCAGACCTCGAAACGATGATAAAACAAACAAACGAAAAAATAAACCGTTTAACGTTATTTTTGTACGAATTAATGGAAAAAATGGAAGCATAATAATTATATATGCTATTAAAACTTAACGACACGTATTTCTTCGTTGAACGACTTCTAAGTCTATGCAATCATTAAATGCTGTCAAAGTCAATGTCAATTCTGCTTAATTTATCTATCTTTCTATGTATTTCTTAATAAGAGTCAAAGTGTCAAAGTTAATGTCAATTCTGTTTTTTTTTTATTAATCTACCAAACAATTGCTTAACTAATGTAGACTCTCAAAATCAATATCAAGCCAGCTTCATTTATTGATATTTCCATGCATTGCTTAAATATCGTCGAACTGTCAAAGTCAATTTTGTTTTTTATTCATCTTTCAATGCATTGCTTAACTTTCATCAAAATGTTAAAGTTAATGATAATTCTTCCTCTCCTTATTGATCATATGCATTGCTTAACTAAGTCAATTCTGTTTTTTAATTGATTTTTCTATGCTATGTTAAACTATCGTTAAACAATCAAAGTCAACGTCAATTCTGTTTTTTTTTTTAATTCATTGCTTAACTTTCGTCAAAGTATCAAAATCAATGACAATTCTTCCTTTATTGATCTTTTAATGCATTGCTTAACTATCGTCAAAGTGTCAAAATCTACGTCAATTCTGCATTTGTCATTCACCTTTCATTGATCTATTGATCTTACTTGAACATTCGCAAATATGATAACAAATTAACTCAACAAATCTAGCATACTCTATTTAAATAATTGCTTAACTATTGAAAACTGTCAAAGTTAATGTCAATTTTGCTTCAATGATGAATCGACTATAGTGAACTGTCAAAATCAGTATCAATTCAACTAAAGATTTTTGTTGTTATTGAAAACTGTCAATGTGAAATCCGCAGTCAAATCTTTCAATGAATTACTTGAACTTTCATAAACATGCAATGGTAATAAGTGGATAGAACTAATCTAGCACACATTAATTTATTTACAAAACTATGCCAAGATGTGTTGCCACGAAGATTGCATAAGCGAATGAACGACAAAGGACGAAGAAATCATCAGATGATGATCCTAAAGATTTGAAGTGACACAAACGAACAATTAGAACATCGGGAAACGAAACATCAATTTCGAGAAACGATGTGAAGAGTATCTAGGAGTCGCGCGCAAAACAATCACGAATCGAATGTCAGCGCGTCCTTAATTATCGACCTCCAAACTAAATCTATCTATTATATAAAAGTCAGAACGTCTTGCCAGATTACAGAATATGCATCAACAACAAACAATAGAAATAATAAAAACAAAGTGTTCACAATTATGCAATCATATGAAATGGAAATAATAAAAAATAATCATTTTCTGTTTCCATTTCCAGCAAATAAACAATTTTAATGGTTGCTATTGAATTTTGAACTGCGACATTTCCTATTAAACATTATATTCATAGTTTCTCGAATCGATATGCACGTTAATAATTTGCGACCAATTAAATGCATGTAAACTGTGCGTCAATCGATGCGAGTTTCGCATTTAAATTCAATGATATGTGTTTAAAAAGTAATTTCATTCATTTAAATTGCTTTCCTATGAATAATAAATCGAATTTAACAATAACACATTTCACGATTTGATTTATCGCAATCGCATTTTGTTAAAACGATCAAAATTTGCGAGCTGTCAAAGTGGCATTAAACTGTCAGTAACAGTGAGCTGTCAAAGTGACAGTGACATAATTAAACAAATAAAAAACTCAAATGTCAAAGTGACATTATAATGGATTCAACAATTTGTGTGCTGTCAAAATCACAGCGACATGATAATGAATGTAACAATTTGCCTACAGTCAAAGTGACATAATCGTTGATACAATTTGTGTTGTGTCAAAGTGACACTAAACAATTTGTTTGCAACTTGTCATTTTCTAAATTGTCAAAGTGACATAATTATGAATTTATCAATTTGTAGACAGTCAAAATGATATAATTGAGAATTAAAAAATATGTGTTCTGTAAAAGTGACGTTTAACAGTTTTTCTGCAATTTGTAATTTTATAAATTATCAAAATGACATAATCGTTATTTCAACAATTCGTTTTGTCAAAATGACATTTAAAAATTTAAGTGCTGTCAAACTGACATAATCATGAATTCAATAATCTGTGTTCTGTCAAAGAGACATTTAACAATTTGTCATTTGACAAATTGTCAAAATCACATGATCATGGAATTCATAATCTATCGAAACAAACTGTTTTCAATATTTCAATTTGAACTATTTTGCTTTTACTTATATAATCATGTTTCACTTTGACGAAAGAACAGTGATGATACAGTAGCAAAAAAAATAATTATGAAGTGTGTAAAGGTCCAATTTCCAAGGTGAACCTGTTCATAATTTCGAGGATGAAACTGGAACTTACTTTAGTCTTTTGCGTTTCTCTATCAGTGCGGTTCTCTGTTCCGAGGTGAGACCTGCTTGTCCGTTGGATGAGGAAACCGGAGGCACGGTCGTCGCCGTTTCGTTTCCAGAAGGAAAGGTGTCTTCCGCCTCCTCCCTGGCCTCGTCTCCGAGGGTCCATTGTACGGCCTCCTCGCTCATCTTTACCTCTACGTCGCTTAGGTCCACGTCACCGCTTCCGTCTTCGAGGAACACGAACTCCTCGGACCCGCTTCCGGTGTCTGTATCTGTGCTACCCTCCACTGTCTCGCTCTTCGCCTCAATTGATTCCGAAACTATAAAACAGTTAGAATTTCAACATTAGTTTGAGATGAACAATTAATGATAAAAATTAAGATAATTGATACCTGACATCACGTAGATACCCGAGTCCATTATTCTTAAGCCGCATGTAAGGCAGAAAAATAGAGATATCGGTGAAAATTGAGAAGGAATACACAGAAATAAAGGTAAATATGAAATTTACAATTGACGTGACTATGTCAAAGCTCATTTCCATCATGGAGGAAAACAAAATGGTTGTCAAATAATCAACAATAGCTTTTAAAAACATTCATTTTACTTCAAGTTACATTTAAAAAAACAAGATTGGTGAAATATGAGAAAGAAGTTTCAGAAATTAAGGTAAATATGACGTTTTGTACAATTAACGTGTCAATGTCAAAGCTCATTTCCAATATGAAGGAAAACAAAATGAATGTCAAACAATCGACAATCGCTTATAAAAACATTGATTTTGCTTCAAGTAACATTGAAAATAAAGAGAGATCGGTGAAAATGACAGGTACTTGTCAATGTCAAATTGCATTTCCAACGTGGCGAAAAACAAAATGGAAATGAATCAAACAATATTATTTATAAGAAAATTGATTTTTCTTGAAATTAATTTAAAAAATTTCTAACCAAATCAAAAAAAAATAGAAAAATTCTATCGAAATAATATGAGAAAATAAAAATCGAAGTGACTGTGCGATTTTCCGCGTAATAATCAAAACAACGTTCGAACGAAATCTGCTGACAACTGCGATAAGTGAATGTGGAGGTCAGCGGGGAACACCTCAAAGTGACTTTACGAAAAAAATAAATAAACACACACAGTGTCCGATAACATCAGGCGATTGCATAAATCGAATTTGGAGCACCACTTTTGTCGTTCGATAATTTTTTGGGAGGAAATCAGGAAAACAGCAACTACTACTTGATAAAATCACATAGTATCATCAACATTTATCGACAATAATTTTCAATAATTATCCATTGTCAACTGTCACAATTATCGAGCAACAATTGAGAGATCTCAATTGTTTCTATATAAAAAACTTTATCGATTTTTATATATAAGAAACAAATGCAATTTGCGTCATCTTGTTGAAGAGGATCAAAATATTGGTTTAAGATAAAGAAAAAATAAGCTAATAGAAAAAAAAAACAATTTTACATTAATTGTGAATTTGTAGCAATTTCCAAGAAGTTATACAAAAATTGTTGTTTAGAATCATTAGAATAAATTATTAATAAGAATTAATTACGACTGAAGTCTGAAATAAACACTAATTATGGAGAAAACTTGTAAAATTGTTATCGGTCAAATAAACGAAGAAAACACGTCTTATCAGCAATTATTTTTTGGGTGGAAATCGTGATATGTGAAAAAGAATCAATTACGTCTGAAATGTATATAAAATTTATTAAATAAACACGTAAATTTGTTATGAAATTAGTGAAGGAAACAAGAAAACAAGTCTAATCTACATTTAATTTTTGGGTTTCAATTCTGACGTAATTAATTTTGGATATCGAAAAGTGAAATAAGAAAAAAGTGTTTATCTTATTTTGGGAAGAAATCAACAGTGCAATGGACGTCATAATTAAAAAAATAATGTATACTAATTAATTAGTTGAATGCGTTTCATATACTACGTAATTCATGTTTAAATTCGATGTGTTTTCACATTGAAAATTAAAGAAAATCTTCTAAATTGAATTTCGTTTCTTAATTTTCTATGGGAAAATTTAACAAAATTGAAATTGTGAATTTTCAACATTTGATTTATAAAAATATACATTTCAATGTGCACTTATGAAATTCATGAAATACATAAAATAGTATTTTTTGTATTGTAAAGAAACGAAAATAATTGAAAACATTTCTATATTGAATTAATACTTTTTTGAACCTAAGAATAAAAAAATGTTTGAGAACTTCTGTTTTTGAATAGTAATACGGAAAATAATAAAAATTGAATTGAATAGGTATGTTTGGTTGCATAATGCAGTCAACATAATATGTAAATGATGAAAAAAGTGCAAATATCTTGAGTAAATTGCAATAAACACCTTTGGACTGCATCTGTGAGATGTCATAGTTGCTTAAATCAATAACTTACTTGAGTCAACAGATTGTTCATCTGAGTAAACAAGTAAAGAAAACCTACAAAATGCGTCAATTTGTTTGCACACTATTGAATAATTTGTTATGTAAAATTGATTAGTTTAAAAACTACGTGTTTCTAAAAACTCAAGTCATTTTCTTTCTTTAATTTTAATGCGTTTCAACGAGAACTAGAACATAGCTTGACGGTGAACCGTAGATTGACGGTGAAATAAATTCAATTAATCA
This sequence comes from Nicrophorus orbicollis, assembly GCA_018845635.1. NCBI lineage: Eukaryota > Metazoa > Arthropoda > Insecta > Coleoptera > Silphidae > Nicrophorus > Nicrophorus orbicollis. The sequence goes on along the minus strand of JAFMTC010002375.1, from coordinate 4,321 downwards.
TAAAATGACAGCTGTCACCTTTGATATTAAAGTTTTCTATTGAAATATTTTAAAAGAGTTTAGAGCAGTGTTTCTTAATCTATGGTAGAAAAAATGAATGGTTCGCAAAATGAAAATTGTATAACTACTTGATAGTAAAGTTGAAATATTGAATATTATGTAAGGATTAAAAGGATTAATGAATTTGATATAAAATTTAAGGGATTTGATGCATGACAAATTAATAATCACCTTAAAATGAATAAACTTGTTACATAATTGAAGAGTTTTGATACAAGTTAATAAGTGAATTTGGTACAAAGTTAAGATTTGATATAACTTGAAGATGCATGAGATTTATTGTAAGTTAATGAAGAATTAACTAGGATACATTAATTTGTTTAAAAAATAATAAAGAGATTTGTTACGATTTCACTAATTTGAAGAGATTTCAAGCAACTTATATAATAATATTAATAGTTACCTGGTGTCTCGTTTCGGAATCGCCGGAACAATTGTTGCAGGAAAATGGCTACGAATAGAGCCAGCAGGAAGAATAACATAAACTGCAACAAAAAAATACATTGTAGACCTAAAAAAGCATGGATTTTACGCAAACCTACGTCTTCCTCTCACTTAAAAATCGAACAAACTGCACTTTGATAATCTTAATTAATAAATAAATAAATTTATCCTTTCTTCTTAACAACTTCTTCGTCGTTCGCGAACCGCGAACTTGAACTGAAGCCTTGGAGTCGGAACGCGCAAACTTATATCAACTAATTTTTGATAAGAAGATCGTTTTTTTGATTTGTCTCTCCTCCCAAAATTTATTATTACTTATTTTTTCAGTACAGAGCTTCTCTTGGGAACACAGAGTGGAAAAAAGGAAGAAACAAATACAAACGATGATTGGCGATGCGTGTTTGCGCGCTATCTGACCCCGCTCGCTCATCGAATGCCCACTGCATGATTACTATTGGTCTGATTACCACTCGATTACCTAACGATAACAACGATAAAGTTACGCGATACTTTGCGAATATCACTATTCATCGTAGATACACATCGAATTATACAATTGTTTTGATTTTTTTGCTTGTCTTGTTTCTAAGCCTCCTACGATCAAAATGTGCTTAGGAAATTGTCGAATAATGCCAAAATCTTCAATTGTTTCAAGTTTTTGTTGTTTCTAAATACATTCAAAATTTGATTTGAAAATTGTTGAATAAAGCCGAATACTATCATTGTTTTGATATGTTTCTTGCTTTGTTTCTAAGCCTCCTACGATCAACATTTGCTTAGAAAGTTGTCGAATAATGCCGAATTCTATAATTGTTTCGATTATTATTTTGTTATTTCTAAACCTCCTACAATCAAAACTTGCTTAGAAAATTGTCGAGTAATGATACTACAATTGTAAGAATTTTGTTTGATTCTAAGCTTCGTACGATACGATTATTGCAAAATTGTCGAATAACGATGATTGGCTTAATCGAGTTTAAATACATCCAATTTCACTCAAATCTAAGTACCTGGAATTGTTTGACGTTTGATATCGACTTCATTCGAAAGTCTTGCTTGTTAACTCATGATGATTCTACAATTGTTTTGATATTTTTTTTATTTCTAAACTTCCTACGAGCAAAATATGCCTAAATTGTAGAATACTGCTAATCAATTATAAATTGTAACCCATTCTGCTCAAATTTGAATACTTGCTTGAAGTTTGTTATAGAATTATTTGGAAAGACTTGCTTGATCCATTAGTTCAAATTTGGGACCGATGTTTTTCTTCTTCTTGTTTCAAAGCTTTCTATGAACAAAATCTACGGAGATAAACAATGTAAGTCAAATTTGATTACCTGTGATTGTTTTAGGCTTTGATATAGAGTTCTTTCGAAAGTCTTGCTGTTTAGCTCATGGATTGGTCATGGAAGATAAGGCCGAAACGCCGATAAGCGTAAGAAAAACAAGAGTGTTTATGAAATAGTGTTGAATTGCAGTTGGATCTATTTATAGACAACATTCGATTCAGAAATTGCAACGATCTTACCAATCAACTCGTTCCTATCACTCTTAACATAATAGTTCAATTTTAAAGAGTTATTAGTAATTGGAAGTCAAGTATTATAGATTATTATATAAGTATCTAGATTATCTTAAATACCTTTTTTTATTATCATTATATAAAAGTGAACAAATTTCTAATTAATTAAGTGAATTAATAAGAAAACAGATAATTAAATAAATTAGTCAAAAATTTCTCAAAATGATCCATAATCTTAAATTCTTAAACCAAGTATTTTTTTCTATTATCATTTTATAAAACAGAACAAGTTTCTCCTTAATTAGAAATCAAGTGAACTAATATGAAAAAATGTAAAGAATAAGTGGTTCAAAAATGTTCTCAAACTAATTGTTTTTTCTATTATAATTATATAAAAGTAAACCAGTTTCTTATGAATTAGAAATAAGTTACAAAAAGGTACAAAATTGACTTAAAATCATCTAATAACTGCATTATCAAATATAATAACTTAACACTTAATGCGACGTGAAAAATATTAAGTACGAATCTTTATGTTTGTAATTAATGGAATTTTTTGTCATCAATCACTTCGAGTCGTAATTCTGATCTTTCATATAGACATAACATGAATACAGGAATTCAATAAAAAAAAATCAAGAAGGCCAAGCAATAACATATGATATAATGGATAAAGTATAAGTATAATAAATAAACAAATTTCTGCATTTCATCTTTCAACATTCTAGTCATGCGTTATAATATAAATAAAATAGTAAAAAAATCTAATAGTTCAATATCATTATGTTATATTTTTTAAGATTAAATTGATTTTGAATGTAGAAACTAGTTAGTTTTAAATAATAAGTTGGTAATAACAACTTATTATTTTTTTAAGTTAATTTTACAATTTCGTATTTTCTCTATTATACAAACAATAAAATGGTATTAAGACAGTTTATTCTTGTAATTATCACTAGAAATATTAAAATTATAGAAATGTATACAAATTGAATGTGTTAGAGAAAAATAATACTTAAAATTGATATATTTTACAATAATAAGTTGGCAATAACAATTTTTAAGTTATCGTTGATTCAAGTAGAAGTTGTTTATTAACACTTTCTATTATTCAAACTATTAAATGGTGTTATGAATTCATCACAAGAAATATTCAAATTATTGAAAACGTAACGAAATTGTTTTTTTGCGTGAAGTTTCATCCTTTCGAAGAAGTTGTGTGAAAGTAGTTATATTTTAAAACTTGTCATTTTGCTGTTTTCCCATTTGATGATAGTCGTGTTTGTAATAGGCTTATCAGAGTCAGTAAAAGTACTGTGAGTATGTAAATCTATGTAATAGGCATTCCACATAGTTTATTTACAAATGTGAAGTGCTAATTATTATGGTAAGATAAGATTAGATAATACATTAGATATTTTCAACGACTTTCAATTTTTTCCTCTCTCCTTGGCGTTTACAGTTAGGCATTCGGATGAGCGCCCACGTCTGCGAAATAGTCTAAGGCCGAATAGGTGACCAGACCAGATGTCTGGACGTCTGGCGTAGTACTAGGATCAGATGTTCTTGGATCAATCAATGAGTGAGAGGAATGTGGCATGTTCGAGTGTGGACCAATCGTCTGAAGGCTCGGAGGATCTGGCGAGGTGCGCGAGCCAATGGCGCACTGAACACAAGGTCAAGAATACACGGTCCACAACGCAGAGCGAGCAAATTAAATTCATAGACCGAATCCTGCAGTTCGTTCACACCGCGCCGGGCGCCGTGAATTGGGAAACAAACAAAAAAATTGACAGAAGAGGACAACAATGAAGAAGATTATGATTGGTCACTTCCTTATTTGATGGTCAAATCATCAGAGGAGGCGCGCACTTCCTGTCCTTAAGGCGTATTACAATAACAAATTAGAAGAGAAAATGATATACGTACAGAGAGAGACAGATTTAATAGGAGGAAAGTACTCTTTTTTTTTCTTTAACGAAGCGCATTTGTAATGAGGCGGCGATGCAAATTAGTTGGCGCAACCGATTGTTTAAAACAATAGTAGCCGGGGACAATGATTGGGCAATACATTAATTTTTCAATTGTCTTTTCAGTTTTCAATTCAAATTAGATTTCCGCTCGGAAACGATATCGATAACAGATTCAGGATGGAGCACTCACCGTTTTATAACTTGCTGTTTGTTGATATTTACTGTGCGTTGCCCAGGTACCCCCGGGGACATAACCTAGAAACTAACGGCCGCTGGAGGATGAAGTGTGTGCGCGGATCGATGGTGCTGTTGGACAACC
>JAFMTC010002374.1:33133-46787 GCA_018845635.1 Nicrophorus orbicollis | reverse complement strand
GACTTTTTCTCTAATTTCGACTAACTGTCCAATAAGTCAATTTTAACACATTTTCTGACTTTTTCCCTAATTTCGACTAACTGTCCAATAAGTCATTTTTTACACATTTTCCGACTTTTTGTCCAAAAACTGTAAAATATTGAAATTTAACGCAATGAAACACTTTCTATTGACTAATTAATGGAGAAGTTACGTATGCGTATTGAGTGAGAGTGATACATTAAACGGAATTTATCACCCAGCAGCCACACGTCAGGCATCGCCCCCTTCGATGGTTTCGCTAGTTAAAGGGCAGGTTTGGTTAAGAGTACAGAAGCGATATATCCTGCTTAATTAAATGCCGCCGACGGAATTTCAGACGTTCCCCGTTCGTTGCGTCACACTTCGTGCCCTACATTCGCATTTTCGCAATACATTTATAACGCAAATAAAGTATCGACGGGTTAACCCCAAACGCAAACACCACGTTTACATTAACACTTCCGGCCCATCAGTTTCAGCTGCAGAAACGGCCCTGTATTAAATTCGACTAGTTTTGTTTTCATCCGATAAATTCGCCGTCATTATTTGCATATCGGTTTCATCAATTTGATTGATTTCGTTTCATCCTCTCGCTCGTTCAGTTTTGTTTCGTCGGACGTACGCAATCGTAATTCATAGAGTTCTCGATCATCGATCATCTCGCAAAAACAAACGGCCGAAGTTTAAAGTCGCTTAACCGATTGTCAATATTTGGCAGTTTATATCGGTTTATAAGATCATCTTTCAAATTGCTTTGTAATCAATCAATGGCTGATTACAACTTTGGGGTCTATGCATAAGTTTGTTGAATGTAATAATATCGATGTTAAAACTATGAACAGTTAAGTGGAACTCATTTGATCACTGGGGAATGGTCAAAGTGAATACATTTATCAATGGAAATGTAGGGTGTTTGATGGTCAATATTTGCCAGTTTATATAGGTTTGAAGCAGTGGTTCCCAACGTCTAATTCGTTCAGAGTTTAAATGAATCATATGATGATTTTCAATTCATATTGAAGTTGGGTAAAAGTCCATCCCGAAATATACATTCATTTCAACGCTTCTCTAAATCACTCCTCAACTCAGGCAACATTCTCTTCATTTGAGCCAAATTTCTTTGCCTGGAGCATCTTTTTCAGCCAATAATAGCAAGGAGCTAGATCTGGAGAGTAATTCATTCAATGTAACCATCGTTTTCATCGATTGTGACTCGTCTTTTTGGTCCGATGAAAGCAACTTTTGAATGATATTTGTAAAATTGTAAACACACTACTTTCTTTAATGAATCAGTCATCTTTTGACATTTTTTATGTTTTCAAGAACAACTGTCGATTTTGGGCAACTAGAACGTTCAGCATCATCAGTGTTTGTACGACTAGCCTTTAAAATCTGCATACTAGTTAATAATAGTTGATTTATTAGGTCTTCACTTATTGAGTGATGTGTTAGGAGAGAATAGAATCAAACCAACAATTTCAGCATATCTTTAAACACTACTGGAAAAAGATTACAAAGACGTGAAAGGTACAGGTTTCAGTAACAATACTGTTAACAGAAGAATAGATGAGATGAGTGAAGATATTGAAATAGAACTTGTAGAAAAGCTGAAGACAAGAACATTCGCATATGAAAGAATCATCTTTGATTAACGTCAGATATATTGATAGTTCAGATTTTGTAAGAAAACTATGAATGTGTATTTAGGTCTACAAACACTTTCCTACACAATTACTTAGTGATTTATTCTTAAATTTAAGATTTGTCAACTGAATTCAATTATTGAATATTAAGAATCATGTAAATGTTCAATACATAGGGAAGATTTAAGAATTTTAGAAATACTCAATTGGGACATGGCACAACATGACAAAAGGTTGGGAAATACAGATGTATTCAAATTGCTTTAAATTGATTATTAAATCTAAACATCTTACAACTTGTATTCGTATTCATTGACGAAGTTTGTATATGTTTTGAGTAGACTAACGTCGAAGTTAAAACTATTAACAGTTAATTGGAATCACTATGAAGGGTCAAATTGAATACCGATGGAAATATAGATTGTTTGAAGGTACGTATCTAATTACGCTTTGAGACTGGCAATTCGAATCCAATTGCTGGCATTAAACGATTCGGTAGGTCGATTTACAACAGTATCTGTTTCCTTTGACGAACATTACAATACCTCAACAGTATGAAACATATAGCATAAAGCGTAATGATGAAATACAAGAATGAACTACATAGTCTACAGCCCCTAAAATTAATCCAATGATCACGACAAATTCATCGATATGAAAACGCAATTTGTAATGAATTATTTAGTTAAGTAATTCCATTTATTTATTGAACAGAATAATGGTTTTCAATTGAAGTAAATTAAATTTTATTACCAATAAATTGCCGTAATCTCGATTAGCACACAGCAGAGAATCGATACTAATTGATGATGAAATGAAACAGTGACAATACTAACAATGCATATTTTTTTATTGCAAAACCCATTGGATGTGTTATTTCATTATAAAAATGTACATTATATTGTTGTTGTTTTTTTCATATATAAATTTCGTTTCTGTATTCCCGTGACACAGTTTTATTCAGTATTTTATGTTCGGATCGATAATGGAAGTTCAGTTTTATTGAAGTGATAAAGTTGGATAGTTTTAAATTCTCTTTTAAATAAATGAATAATATATAGTTATAACGGTTATAATCCAGTCGAATTCGATATCCGAATTGTTCGTTAACCGATCATTAATTTATGAATTTATTGAGCTTTATATCAGTATTAGGAATTTCTCCCAAAAGAAACGAAGGTAAGATGTTTGTTATTCGATCATGAAAATCGTTCGATTATCGACTTGTTCGCAGTCCGAACTATTCGTTAACCGATCATTTCCATATCCGAATTGTTCGTTAACCGATCATTTCGATATCCGAATTGTTCGTTAAGCGATCATTGATTCAAGAAGAGACTTGAGCTTTATATCAGTACTATCAATTACTCCCAAAAGAAACGAAGGTAAGGTGTTCGTTATTCGAACATGTCTTTGTTGTTCGATCATGAAAAGCGTTCGATTATCGACTTGTTCGAAGTCCGAACTGTTCGTTAACCGATTACTTGTGTAAACTTGCGTTTTGGATTTAGAGATATGCAATGAAATCAATCGAATTCAAACATTTGTTTGGAACATGAAATATTACATGATTGTATGCATACGCATCATTAAATTAGTTTTAATTAGTGCACAAAGCAATCATTGTAATTAAACTACATTAATGTATGCAATGAACGTATTAAACTGAAATAATCGGATGACTAATATTGTTAAATAACATATTATAATGAAATACGTGTATTCGAACGATTGTGAATTAGATTTTGATTCATTGAAAAAGGAGAATCTAAAATACAGAAGAGTTTGTAGAAGATGGTAAAAACTTGTATCTTGCAACATGTTTCAGTCGACCACAGCAATGGTATATAAAACTACATCTTCTGTATACTCAGTGTTCTTTATTTTCGCTGATCTGAGTTTATCTTGTTCTGAGTTTTCCGGGGCAAAACGAGTGTTTGGATATATGCTTTGTAATTGCAAAATAATTAGTAATCTCGTTTATTTTCTCTATTACAATAATACTAATGAATACATAGTGCAATTATGCATTCACGCCAAAGGCTTTTGAAATAACCTCTGCAGTGGATCAAATTTTCCACGTAAATAGTAATAGAAAAATATCGTCAAAGTTTAATTGCATTTGTCGGGATAATGGAAATGCGAGTGGGCGAGAAATATGAGAAACGCGCAGGATAATTAACGGAAAAAGCGTTTTGGATTTAATTAAAAATGTAGTCTAATTGTGTTGTTTTAAGCGCCTTTCCAGGTAATTCTCGGAGCACTTGAAACTTTGCTCTTCCGCCTCCACTCGTACACATAAACACCACCGACGTGCACGTGCACGTAAATACACACAACGCTCGTGAATTATGTAAGCAGAAACATGCTTGACGGCATTATTCTAAGTGCTGCTTAATAATATTTCTCGGTAATAACATCAATTCGTACGGGCTATTACTTGGAAAGCGATGAAGAGTTTTGATGAGATGAGAGAGGAGACAAAAGTTGCTCGTAATTTGCTGAGCGCGTGGCCATAAAACACTTAATTTTTTTGGGGGTGAAATAAGTAAAATGAGTTCGGAAAATGTGCAAGCTTTGGTCCATGCTTTTTTTTTCGGGCACGGACGATGTAATCTATGGGTATTAAAAACTTTAATTTCGGGCTTCAATAACGTGTCGAGAGAGAGAGAGAAAGAGAGATAAAGTGGATGTGAAGAGTGTGTGAGTGTGAGAGAGATGGCGAGATTTATGTACGCGTTACGATTTCGGTTAATGGACGTTGATAAATGAACGCGCCACCCATATTTTTGTCTGTATCGCCGCAAAACCTCCCTTCGAGCCCTTCCAGTCAGTCCTTTATGTTTTACTTCCACTTGAATGAAGGATGGCTGACACAAACACATACCACATAGACGTACACACAATGCGAACACACACAGAAAAAAAGAGAGAGAAAAACAGTTTCCTTGGACATCGAGCGCACACTACCGAACAAATGGACAACGGAGAGTAATGGTTTTCCAAATATTTTTCGTTCCATTAAAATTTCCATTAAACGCAATTTACGCTTCAATAATTGATGCTAAATGAAAATCGAGTCTAATTGCTCTGCAAACAAATTAATTACGGAAACAATATTTCAATTATGGGTTTATCGAAAATCCAGAACGCAAATGAAAGAAGAACAAAAAAACGAGCATGAATAACGCTATTGTCATTTACTAAAAACATTTGTATTTCAATTACAGCTTTACATAACGAACGTGTCCTGGATTATCTCTTTGATGGGTTTATGAATATCAAATCGGAATATTCTAAGTAGCTTTATTGTACAATTGAGTGTTTTTATGGAGAAGTTAACTATACAAGTTAATTAGGTGCTAAAATCATCGTATAGAAGTTGAAAATTAACTAATTGTGATATTTGGCCTTTTGGAGCCATTAAGTAGATGGTTTCTGGACAATGAACTATCCTGTTTCATCAACGCTATATATCTGATTTGTAGTAAACTTGTATTCATTCAATATAGATTCGAATTTATCGAAGAATTCATAACTCAAAATTCATTTACTAAAAGTCATTTTCATTGAAGATTCCTCTGGAATACGTAAATATAAGTATTGGTTTATATAAGACATGAAGTTTGTTTACGAAAGAGAGTAGTGGAAAACGATGAAACGTCCAGAAACAAAGCTTCACATCTTGTGTAGTCGTTGCTTGAGTGATTGCAACCTTATTAAAATCAATATACGATAAGTAAGACTTAAGCAACTGTACCTTATCAAAGGAAGTATTTATTGGCAGATCAAAGGAGAAATTAATTGAATCACTTCACAAAATCCCTTGGAAAATACATTAACACATTTATCTGCTCGTCTCTCAGACATGAGACTATTGTTCTAACATTTCGACGTTTTCGTAATTATGGAAAATATATACAGTATTAGCAAAGATGTTAATAAATTGCATTCTACGAAAGATTACATCAAAAACATTGTATTTAATATGAAATAAATGACTTAAATCTATAGTTTTTTTAGTGGTAATGTTGATGTAATACTAATAAAATATGGGAAGAAAGATATTGGTTTATTGATTGCCCTTTGCAGTAATTACATTATTCGTTCGTAAGCCCTGCTGCTAGGTAGTTTGGATCATCATTCAGTCGATGATGATTTTTCTTGATCGAGTCTTTTATTACATTTTTTACCAATTTTGTATTACTAAACAGGTGAATTTCATCATTAGTTGTCTATCAAAGTGCATATGTTATTAGTCGTAACGCTTTTTTTACAAGCAGACCTCCAAAACTGGATTCCACATTAGCTTCAAGATAGCTTTATATAATACTATTTTATTGTCGGTGGATAGTATGGAATTTCTACCTAACATCCAGTACATATGATTCGTCCAAGTCAAGAGACAATCTAAGTGGAATATCAGGTACTTGGCTCCTTCAGCTAGTTTCAGTAAGTTGTTATTTAACAAGACTAGTGGGCATGTCGGTCTGCGCATTGTAAAGATTACCTGCACGGATTTGGTCTTGTTAGCCTTTATCTTCCACCATTTCATCCATGATTGGATAATGTCCAGGCCTTTCTGCAAAAGGTTAGAGGCATGTATTGGGTCAACATCATCTGCAAGAAGTGGAGTGTCATCCGCGAAGGTTGCTATAGTAACCAGTTCAGTTTTTGGTAAGTCCGTTGTGTATATCAGGTACAACAAAGGTCCCGGTACACTACCTTGTGGTACGCCAGATCAAATTGGTGTTAATAATGTAGTTTCCTCCTTCAGTTTTACCTGGAAATGTCTTCCCGTCAGGTAGGTAAAGATGTCAAAATATAAATTTGGGAAACACGTTTTTGATTTGTAGAGTAGACCTTCATGTCACACTCTGTCAAGAAAAGCAGTGGAAGAGAACTCTTTCTCATCTAAGCTCTTGCCGACTACATCTACCACTGTGTACACCTGATCTACTATAGCATGTCGCTCTATAAATACAAACTGATCTGGTATAACTTTATTTTCTATCAGCCAAGGTCTCAATCGACTTCTCAAATACCTTCGTCAGAAGGCTGATTGGTCTTTATGAGCTAGATTTCCGATTTTTTTTTGTATCAGCATACTCTAAGCCAACTTCCATTAGTCAGGAAAACTCCCAAGTCGCAAGTTAAAAATGAGGGTTAGCAAGTAAAATAAGTTACATACAAATAACACGCAAAAGGATGTAATCATAAAATACATAAATAAACATGAGTTAATACGCAAAGTTAAGTATTTCGAAAATAAAAATACCTCAACTTTGTTTGCTTACAACCAACTGGACGAGTTGTACGCTTCGCGTTCCCATTTTAATTTAAATTATATTCCGCAGAAAAGGTTGAAAACGTTACGCAATATGTTCTACCCTTTTCATATTCCGACCGAGCTGACGGACGTCATCCGAACCGTAGGAAAGTCTCATTGTGCGTGAGGAATTCGGAGCAGGAAAATGTTCACGCGCTCTGAACTCGCACAAAATGCCGTTTCGGAGGTTTCATTTCATGCGATTAAATCACGCCGATTTACATTTCAATTGGCTTCGGTGGCCTGCCCCGACACTCCTTCATCGCATCCTCGCAATTATTTACTTTTTCTTCGCTTCCAGTTTAAGTACACCAATTGGAAGCGAAAACAAGTTTATTAAGATTTATGAATCTTAAAGCAATAACGATTACATTGAATACTTCGAGAGAAGTTTTACCTATTTGGTCGTTGAATTCATCAACAACTTGTGTGTGGTGTTACAAGTTACGGGTAAAATAGTTACAAATTTGACTAACGACATGTCGGAAAGTTATATTAAGTTTTAATTACAATGCCCATTGATCATTATGCAATTTATATAATGAATACATATTTCGTACAAAAAAATGGTGGATGCGCCGGGTTCTGAATTCACCAACATATAATATTTGGATTCCATTTGTTTCCTTTTAGTAAACTACTAAGTTTTTCATGAAATTATGTTCAATATCGAAGAGATTTCGTTGAAAAAAGAAACAAAGGGAAGATTGTATCACGGATCGACGATAATTTTCAATTTAATAAGAATTCCGAAAGTGCTCAGCATCGTTTCTAAACTCTCCAAGCTCCAACTTGAATTATTGACCCTCTTTCCACCGGAAGCAAGGAAAATCGGATTCGGCCTTTGAATTATTAAATGTGGGGCCCGTAAAAACCGTACGTGATCTCGTATTTGCAGAAGGACACTTTAAATACTCTCCACTTCCCATGGGAAGTATCATGGATTTTTTTTTATATTACCATTATTTTTATTTCTCGACGAGGTTTCTTCTTTCGAGCAGCATAAGGCGTCACGATAAAGATTTTCTTTTTGCACGTCGTTGTAAAAGTTTGGGTCATAAATCAGGGCGGCGCCGGGCGCGCGCCAAAAACAAAAATAGTGGAAGAAAGGGGGAGACATCGTGACCACCTTTACTATTAACCCAGATATTATGTATCCTCTCATCTCTTCAAGAAACTTTTACCGTGCATCTCTAATTAAAACGGAAAACTTCCTTGCCTTTAGCGTGGAAGAAGTCTCATTAATCAAAGAAGTTTATCAACTATATATATTTTTTTTAGTTTTTAAATGAAACAAGTACAAGAAGAAAAACCGAACATATTTCCTAGCAAAATCTTAATTATCTCGAAGTAATTATAATACTAATAAGTAAAGCCAACTACTTAACTTCTTAGTCGACACGTAATTTAATAACTTTCAATATAATTTGATTAAAATGCAAAATTTTAAGAAATTTCTTCTTGGCAAAGAAATATGACAATAGCAATATTTTCTAATATATTTTGAATATATTAACCATCTTTTTGTAGAAACAAGTTATGTAGGAGAGTTTATAAGATGAGAAAGTTACTGAAAAACATTCAAAATGCATGGAATTTTTCGTTAGTTTATATGTGGAAATTCCTGGAACCCGTAGATTTTCAGTTAGTTTATTTGGATTACAACTACATCCTGAGTATCTTCCAGTAAGTTTGTAGCTACACTTTTAACTGATTCTATTTGTAAATCAGTAGTAGTTTGTTGTTGAAAGTTACTGGTGTTTTCTTCCTCATAGTAAAGGTTCCATGGGTCTAATTCTTTGGGTTTAATACACCAGTCTCTGAGCCAATCCACTTTGGAAGTTTTAAGATACAAAATAGTCAAGTAGGCTTCACAGCAATATAGCAGATCTAAGGTAACTAGATGAACTTATTCCTGCGTGCAGGAATCCAGTAATAACTTTTCTAAAACTTTAGAAATAGTTGGCTGTAGACTGATGATGTTACTCTCTTCTGGAGGTTTTCAAGGTTTGGGAATAACTATGACTACAGCTACTTTTCCCAAGGCCCAATATTTGAAATAATTATAAAAATGTAATATTTTTCAAAACATTGAATGTTAAAACAATTAAAAAGTAGTTGAAACATTGTTTTTGACTTACTAACATGATGTTAAAAAGCTCAGAGTGCTGTTGATTCTTCACTTGCAAATATTACTTTCACGTTACGCAAATAAGCAGCAAAATTCGACGCTGTAATGAGGCATATCACGCGAAAAATCAAGTCGGCACGCTAAAATCTAATTAACACGATTTCGGCTTGAAATGCAAATAAACGAGAACAATGTTTGTTCAACAAATCTGTGAACATTTATGCATTTTCAGCAAATTCTTAAATTTATCTCTCAACAAATAAACAAATTTGATTATGCGACGTTACAAAAGTTGAAAGAATATTTGACAAATGGACGATGCAGTTTTTTGCAAAGTTTTAATGCTGAAACATAATCTACGAAATGTATAGATACAAAGAAAGTTTGCGATGTCTTTGTGTGAAAGGATGGTATATGTGATGTATTATGCATGGACTCCCTCCCACATGAAATGCGGAGCGCCAAATCCCTTAATCTGTGGGTTTTGCGTGAAGTGTCAGGGTTCTGAAAGTTTTACTAGTCGCGCTCAGGTGCGTACAACAAGGGCACTTTTCCCATTACACAATGTATACCACCTTTGAAAATATAATAATGAAAAATTCATTACAATACGCACGTAGAAGCACAACACAATTGTTGTATTTTATGTACAAAATTACACAACTTCTATTAATAGTTAATTCACTAAAAATGATATCAATAAGTTCATTAGATTACATTTAGATGGCTCCTCCATCAACAAATCTATATAATTTTTAGCAAGTACCAACCTTCAGGTGGCGCCTGTCAAAATTTCAAGGCAATCCAACATTTAGTTCACAAGTTACAGTAGCTTCAGTGACGCTACTATTGTAATTTTAAAAAACAATGGAAAAATGATCGATTTGACTTTGTTTCGGAAATTTTTCTCATCAAAAAGCAATGCTTTATCAAAACAGGATTGCCATGAAATTTTGACAAAGAACATATGAATTCGTCGATTTGGAGGCGCCATCTATACGTCACCTTACAAACTAATCGAGTGAGGTGTTATTTGATCTATTTGAAAAGAAATATTTAGATATAAAATGAAACTCACAAATGCAACAGAGTTGTGAAACATGTTTTGTTATGATAATTAACACTAATAGAACTTTGCGTTGAATCTAATTTTCAAAGAAGCTTTTAGCAGCGCTTCAAAGACGATCATTAGAGAAGTTGTTTTAAAGATGATTTCGACTATACTAATAAGGGTTTACGATCACATCTAGATGACGAAGTTTCCGCAATGTTTCTCGTATGCGTGTGCGAAACGGATCGAACGAACATTTGCTCACTAAATAAGATCCAGTGCATACAAGACCCTCCAATTACACGCTCCGAAAAGTATCAAAAGACGTTGACGACGACGAAATGCCGCTGCTCAGGATTACGTCGCTGCAACTTCAAATGTTGGCCCACTTTCGCATCCCTTCTTCATTATATTTCACATTTTCTTCTTTTTTTCAATATATATATGTGTTTCCGTCCTCCGTCCGAAGCCGCTCACTTTTGAGACAGTTCCATGCTTCGCGTAACGAGCTTTCCGACACATGCGACTTTCCTAATTTCGATCACGATTTTCAGCAACATTGAACACATTGAATTGTAGATTCATAAACTTGAAATATCTTCATATTCGCATCAAGATTAGCTATGTATTGAATATTTTCATTACAACATGTAATAAACTCGCATATAATCAACAACTTATTAAAAACCATTAAATAATCTATAACATTATATTTTCTTTTTCCTTACTACTATTATATAAATGTATATATATTTTTGTAGTAGTTGTTGAAATAAATGCATTAATAATACACATAAACTTCCAATATTGTCGTATAATTCTTTCATATACTCTTTTTTTATTGTTAAGATTCAAAGTTTATCGCAAATATTTTCCAAAGTATCCCTCCTTGTCGAGTTTCCAAAAGCTGCTCATATTTTACTTAATGGATTTGCTTTCAGGCAACGCAATAAACAAATATATCAGTCATCGAAATGGCGCAATAAATTTCATGTATTTTTCTTTGAACCTTTACGAACTTGTAAAATGCATTTGGATTCATGGATTTCTTATTTTTCCATTCACATTTTTCCAATATTTACATTCCTTTAACGCATAAATAGATTGAAACTTTAGTAAATTGATGGCAAAAAGAACAACTTTTTGCAATAAATATTATTATTATTTTGACAAAAGTAAATATCATTATGATACAATATAAACACAAATAATGGCTAATTATAATAGAAAAGTAAATGCAGATGAGATTTTATTCATATTTTTACGTGAATATTGAGAAATGTAGAGTAAATATACGATGACTGATATGAATTGGATAAATTATACTTAATATTTAAGCACTTTAACTTTAATCATTCAAATATGAAATATGCTGGAGTTCCCACGAGATTTACTTTTTTTCTTCTTCTTGAAGTATCCTCAGAGATCCTCACGAATAAAGTAAATGCAAATAGAAAGTGCTTATTTCGAATGGAAGATTCAATACGTTTTTCTCCATTCTCATGGAAATGTCATAAAATGAATCGACTGCGAAGGGTCGGCACTATTCAGTTTTTTTTCTACACGCACACACACTTGAGGACTTTCTAATGCGCAGAAGGGAGCGGAGAGAAGTGATAGAAGATTGGCCGAGCAGTGAGAGTGAGAGGATAATCCGATCTGCAAAGTCGACCACGATCTTCGATATAGAAATAATATTTTTTCTCCCCATCCAAAGATATCAATGCGATATCTCAAAAAATTGAAAAATTATTCTCAACCCTTGATATCCTCTGAATGTATAAGATTTGCATGGAGAGGAGATCGAAATAAAATATTTGGTTTCAGAAGAAATTTACGAAATGGGATTATTTGCACACAAATGTAGGAGAAAATTGAAAGATGAGAATCTTCAAACAGTGAAATAAACTAATTGATATAGGAAAGTTCATAGATGGAAATGTACAAAAAGTTTTTACCAATTACACTCTTTTTATGTAATTAAAATTTGGACTAATTTCATAAAATTGTGTAAAACATTGATAAGTAACGTCCCTGAATCTAAAAATGAAGCTTTGAATGATGGAATTCTGTCATTGAATACTTGTTTTGATTGAATATTTAAGAATACAGAATTGAATTTCCTAATTTTACTTTATTTTCCACAATTGTATCAGTATCATGCAACCTAATCCAATGCCGTATTGATTGGATTCTTAGCCGTATGGTTAGAGTCGCCGGTCTATATCATAAAGGTTCTCTAGGTTCGAGTCTCAGATACAACACATGGTTTCTTTCGAAACATCGGTGCTTCTGGACTGAGGCCAAAAACAGTCTTCAAGGTATTAGCTGTCAATGGGCAACGGTTCCAAACAAGTGTTTACACCAATGTGGTGATTTAGTAAATATCTGAATGGATAGATTGTAAATATCGTTGGCAAAAGACACACAAAAAAAAGTATTGATGATGTTCGTATGTACTTTGTAAAATTTACAATAGATGGAGCTATTTCCGGACCACCTAAGGAAGGACACGTAGAAGAATGAATTTAGTCAAACAATTGTCCGTTTTGCAAGGACATTTTACATATACAACATAAAATAATGTCTACAATTACTCTTCATTCACTAATTCCTCAATACTTGTAGTCATGATGATTATGTAGATCATGATGTTGAAGCAGTTTTGAGATAATTTGTTCAGTTTTCTTTAATCAACTACAATAAACAATGTGTTACATTAAGCGTATCGGTTTCAACTCATTCAACTCATTATTTTCTTGGAAAGTAATTCTCATATTTAACAAATAACAGATCATTTCTTGAAAATAGTATCAGATTTGTAAGAAAATGAAGCAAATATTGCAGAAAACCAAAAAGAATTAAGTCTTATCTGTTTTTTTTATCAAATTATTATTAAAGTAAGAAGGAAACCACTTTTATACTCAAATTTTATATTTATTTAATAATAAAATGTCCGTTTGCCTCTTTAAGGTAACTAAAAACCATTAAAATAAGGTAACTATATTACGAAGTTCGAAATTCAGGACAATAAACGTTTGTATTCTCAGTTTGCAATCTGCAATTCTTCAATAAAGATATGCATTTCAATTCTTACGTTGTTGCTTTACTGGTTTTCGGGACAATTCGAGACAAATTCTATAAACACAATACAAAAAACGAATTGTGAAAATTTGCGACAGATTTTCTCAGGAAATTTCTTAATTTAATGTACAATTACTGTTTCTGTATATGTATATTACAATTCGAGCTTCTTTAAAACACGTTATTTTGACTTTTAGAGGCTTTGAATATTACTTGTACTAAAGTATTACGTGGGAATAGATTCAATTCAGTAAAATATGCATCTTCTCGGGGACAAATGTAACGTTGAAAATCAAGATTAGCTTTACACAATCCGCATTGTAATACATAATTGTTATGCAATTAAGGAAAATTGCTTTTCCTTCTTGAATTCGTTATGAGCAATGCAGACGGTT
>JAFMTC010002373.1:0-11295 GCA_018845635.1 Nicrophorus orbicollis | reverse complement strand
TTTGCAAATTGTTTGCAAAAACTAATGAAAAACATATTCAAAAATGCCACTTTTTACAGTTTCAACAAAGTATAAATGAAATTCGATTAAATTCTAATGAAATTATTACATTTTTAAGCAAAGTGTGAAAGAAAATTGATAAAATTCAAATTCATATTAAACAATGTTTTGTTTTTTGCAAATTGTTTGCATAAACTAATGAAAAACAAATGTAAAAATGCCACTTTTTTAGTTTCAAAGTATAAATGAAATTCGATTAAATTCTAATGAAATTATTACATTTTTAAGCAAAGTGTGAATGAAAATTGATAAAATTCAAATTCATATTAAACAATGTTTTTTTGCAAATTGTTTGCAAAAACTAATGAAAAACATATTCAAAAATGCCACTTTTTACAGTTTCAATAAAGTATAAATGAAATTCGATTAAATTCTAATTAAATTATTATATTTTTTAGCAAAGTGTGAACGAAAAATGATGGAATTCAATTGAAACTATAAAAATATTCACATTGGAAAACAATGAAACAATGAAAATTAGTAAATGAAAATCAATTAATTTATAATGAAATCTTGATCAAAGTATGAATGAAAATCGGTGAAATTCTAATAAAACAATACTAAAAACTGCACCTATTTAACAGTCAATACAGGATTACGAATTGAAGTACTGGTAATCTCTACGTGCAGAGATGATGGATAGGACTTTGTTCAACATTCTGCGTTGGAGAAGGACCATTATTTGAATACACCCTCGTTCCAGTAATCCTTTCCATTGCCAAACAGTTTTATCATTCCCCTCATCATCCACTCTTCCTTGCACACCCATTATTCATGTTAGTTATTTTGGATTTTCATCCCCCCATTTATATGCAATGCAGGTCCTCTCCTCGAATTCGATATGACCATAAAAAAGACGCGCTTCTCGCATTCAAATTACGAATCCACTTTCGATAATGGAAATGTTCAAAGAATTCCTCTTCTCTCGAATCCAATCGTTAACCCTACAAGTATTCACCTGCATTATTTAAACTCATGATCGATATATCGGTGACATGCGAAAGTTCGTCCACCTCAAGACGTATTTCTTATTAAAGGAAAAAAACGTAACAAGACTTATTGATCATTGCCCCAATTCGGTTCACGAAAACATTAATATCTTTTAATTAATTCATTAATCGCGTTTTTCGAGTTTGGATGGAAGAAATGCAAATTTTCGGTTTATTTGTGATACTATTTGTACAGTTTGAATGTTAACTAATTAGAATGTATAGCGTGGAGCCGGGGAAATTGGGTTAAACGATTCGTGCATATGAAATACGCCCGGGTCGTAACTTTTCAACCAGCCCCCAAAAAAAAGAGAAATAAAGTTTTACTTCTTTTCGGAACGAAAGCTCCCTCATTTCCACGTCCGTTCGGAGACCCCTCTTCGTTTCCTCTTCGCAATTTTTGGCACCTTCCGAATGCGAGGAAAGCGATATTCTAATTTATCGTCGGAGTCGAACGGATACGGAAAACACTTATACATACGTAAGGCTTTCCCAGCGGAGGGTGGCGTGTCTTATCGGAAAATTAATACTTCGAGGCTGAAGGTATTCCTTCCCTTTTCGACCTCCCCTTCTCTGAACGCTCATTTCCACGGAGGAAACGTTGAAATCTGGGTAAACGGTCCTTTATTGATACAAAACCCAGCGAAAATTTTCTTCGACGACGAAATGATCGATGATAGAGCCCTTTCTTTAAGTGAAAACTTTTCCTTAAAATAAAACAGTTTATTCCCAAATGTTAACAAACTTCGTTTCTTTAGTTTATTAAATCAAACATTAAACTGCAATACAATTTAGCTTACAAATGGAAGAAACCTAAATTATCGAAATTTCATCAATCAAATCTTAAAATATTCATTTTCAATACAAAATTCTTATTAAAAAAGCCTACAACAGAGAAATATCTTCAAATGTTTGAATCTGCAAAGTTTTCAATAATTTACAATTAATTATTGTAATTGATTGAAATAAATTGCAATTTTATCAATAATTATAACAATTAATTTCAATAACTTAAAAAGATTAGTAAATAAGTTTGAATACAGAAGAAAGTAAGCATATTTGCAATTAAATTGAACAACTATTTGCATTGGCTACAGACGTTGTAATTTTTTTTAACAGAATTCAGTGTATTTTCGAAAGAGCAGTTTGCCAACCAATAATACACGATTTATTAGCAACAACAGGGCAATAACTACGTTTACGTGTCCATTTGGTGTACTATTTTTAAATTTGAGCCAATATTTCGAATTGGTTATCAGACGTTTGATGTATTGTTATTACCTTTGAAGTATGTACAAACATGCTTATTTTTATGCATTTTTATCTATATAATTTTTACTCATAATTAGAGTAAAATATCGTTTTTACATTTAGTAAACTTGACTAATTATTTTTTGTTCAAATATCATTCAAATAATTTAATTTATATAGAAATTTTTCTAATTATTTATGAGCATTTTTGTCTAATTTTTTATATGTTTGCTATTGCTTAACAAATCATTGATGTCTTCATATTTTCTATGGAAATTGGCAAAGGATTTGTTCAAATCACCAATCCAATTAGTTTTCTCATTGCTTAACTTTCATAATTTTTCATAATTACCCAAAATTTAATAAAATAATAAATATTCCTACATTTACCCACCTTAAATAGTGAAATGAATTATGTTTGCAACGTTTTACAAAGGAAAACTTATTTTTGAAATAAAATTTTAGTTATTTCTCAAAATCCATTAAAATTATAAGTTTTGTAATAAAGTTAATAATGTAAAATCTATAAAATCGTTAATTTAAAACACTTACTTTTGACATTAGTACAAGATAATTACATCATTAATTCAATTAATATCATCCACGAACATTGCTTAACTTTCATTCAGCATTAAATGTTCATCCAAACTCCACATTTATATCATTCCGATAAAAAGTTTTTCAATTAACACAACTTTTCCATTAAATGGAAAACAGATCCCCAAAATTAATTACACTTATTTTCAAACCTGATATAAATTGCTTCTAATAATTAAATGCAATAAAACAAGCTCTATTTTAATTAATCTGCAATTAAAATTGAAAGTTATGCAAATGCGAAACGCTTCCAAAAACTTTGTAATAAATAATGTAATTAATTCCTAATTATAACAAATAATAAAACAAATTGTTACAAGTTTACTTCATTTAATTCAAGTTTTTTTGTTAACAAATAATAGAAATTAGGTAAAATAATTATTGCAAATTACTTTATATCTATTTATATTTTGCAAATGTACAAGAAATTGTTATAAATAGAACTTTATATTAAATTTAATGGAAGTTTAAAAAAATAACTTTGCATTATTCTATTGAAAATTCTATAATTAAATCTATATTTGCGTTTAAATTAGATACTGTTTCATGTCTTTTCGTATATTTTATTGGTTTTTTAAATAGGCTATCAATAGTTATCGTTGAATCTAAATTACATTTGGAAAATACGTTAATGCTTTGGAAGCAATAAATACGTTTCGTTCAACTACGATAAATTTCTCTAACCTTTTTTTCTCCTGAAATATATTGACTATTACAACGTTTTATATAACATTTCAATAGATATTACTTATCAGTTTTTAATACTTTCAATAAAGTGTAACTAAATTCGATGAAATTCAAATGAAAATAACCATATTTTTTTAAAAAAATGTGAGCAACATTTAATTCAACATTTATTATTTACCATTAATTACCTTTAATCATGTTTGTATTGTTCTTTTAGTGATAATAACGTCATTCCAATCTAAAATGTTGATTACTTTGAAAAATCACAAAGTTCTGAAAAAGAAATGTTCTTAAAATTACAGTTGTTAATGTTTCTTGAAAGAAATGAAAATGTATTTTTTCTTTGGAAATGATATAATAATTTCATGATAACCGAAAATTGAAGAATTACATTAAAAGTTATTTAGTTATAAAGTTGCTTAATTTTCTAGGAAAGTATAAAATATAATTAACTTTCAAAAAATTTGATTTTTTTAAAAATATTAATTTCAATTTTTTCATAAAAAACATTATAGAATTCCCTAATAAACTAATCATTTCATCAACAAAAAATACTGCTCTATAAGCTATACATATTTCAACTAATTCTAATGAGGTTGATGACTCAATTCAAACAAAAACACTCGTGTGTTCTTTCCCATTCATTCACTGAATTAATGAGTGAAAAAAAAAGTGTATTAAGAGCATGTTCAAATCTTGTACGCTATAAATTAGAACGTTTCTTTATTTATTCACAAGTGTGTTGATGCTTGTATCCTGGCGACGGAAGTTGTAGGTGGGTTTCGTGCATGAGGACAGGGGCGGGTTTCGGCTTGTACACTAGGTAGTGTACAGTCCACATCTTATGAATTCTTTATAGGCGCAGTTCAATTACGCTAGTGCCGCTATTGATTCAGTCGGTTATGGGGGCGCATTCTTCAAGACTCTCCGCAATGTAATGTCATCGAGGAATCCAATTATCCTGAAACCCACCTACATATACAGGACGACCCACAAAAGCAAATTGCGTTTCGTTCGAAAGCGTCCCGTGTATCATACTCGGATCAATATTATCTACGTGTAAACACAACGCTAACTCAATCCAACAACTTTCAACAAAATCTATATAACATACACTATTTAGGAATTACACACATTTTGAACAGTTGACTGATGAACTTAAACAAATTGGAATGTTCAATTTGTACATTGAAATAATTTCATGGATTTTGGATCAACTTTTCTTAATTTTGAACAGTCTTGAACTTATGAACTAAGTGAAATTAGAATATTCAATTTATGCACTAGATTTTCGAATACCTTCAACAAAATCCAACAACTTTCAATAAAATCTATATAAAACACACCTTTCAGAAATTAGACACAGTTTGAACAGTTGACTTTTGAACTTGGTAAAATTGGAATGTTCGATTTTGAAAATGTTCAACAAAACCCCACAATCAACAAAATCTATATAAAACACACTTTTCTGAAATTAAACATATTTTGGACAGTTGACTTATGAACGTAGTCAAATTGGAATGTTCAATTTGTACATTGAAATAATTTCATGGATTTTGGATCAACTTTTCTTAATTTTGAACAGTCTTTGACTTATGAACTATGGCAAATTAGAATATTCAATTTGTGCACGAGATTTTCGAATACCTTCAACAAAATCCAATAACTTTCAACAAAATCTATATAAAACACACTTTTCAGAAATTAGACACATTTTGAACAGTTGACAAGAGTTTAAAGTTTAAATGAGTTACTTTTATAAGTTTCTCATTGAAGAAATATTGTTTTCATGGAGAAAATACATATTTTTTTAAAGAAAGTACGTAAATCTCGAAATTACAATTCCACTCTTATTTTGTGTTCGTTTTAATGAATTTTAGTCTTTTTTAATGACGAACTTGGGTTAATTAAAGCACACACAGTTTTTGCATGAAATCTTCACTACAATGGCTATTGTATCTGTGCAGACGAGCTTCTTTTAGAGTTCTTTTTAAACTTACCACTGAAAACTCTTGACACATTTCTTTCTCAGTTGCTTGGATCATTATTAGCTCGTAGTTTTTTTTTATACAAAACTTATTACGTTACAGTGAATTACCTTTAGAAAATGGATTGTTTCATAATAAAATTAATACAAAGTAACATTTCAGAAGATAATAATAACATTTATTGCAACAACTTTCAGTCATCAGAAGATAGTTTTCAGTTTTCATTTCTATAAATATATATATTTGATGATTTGTAAAAGATTCAATGAATTTCAGAATTCAGAACTATTATTTTATTAGTTTCATTAGATACAATATAAGTATCATCTAAAAGTAACATTTTAAGTATTCACGTTTATAATTTATATATTTCTAATCTATTGAAGTATAATATTAATAAATTGGACAATTTACAAACTGAAACTGATTAAATTTGATGCTGATCAAGTTTCTAACAAGAAAAGTATTAGTGTTATTAGAAGTTGTAAATTTCAATATGAAATTTGCTCCGCACTTTAATATTAAATTGACCATAAATCCCCCAAATTCATCCGACTTAATACATTCTATATTCCGGCTCTAAATGTGCAGCCTTTGGCAGCGATTCAAAAAACTTCTTTCTCTCTCGCTTTTTTTCCCTCTCCATACTTCGTGCCACATTTTCCTTCTCTCTCTCTCTCATCTGACCATGTGATGGGTTTGACCCACATGTTGAACAAAGAGGACAGAGTTGAGAGGAAAAGGAAGAGGCATCATCGAATCGTTAAAATCTACTTTAAATGCAATTAGTGGACATATTGCCTAATTGAAAATCGAACATTAATATGTTCGAATCCACTGACAAATGGACGCGTCCGTCCATTAATAATTTCAGTTTCAGGACCGGCTGAAAAACATGTTCGGAGTGAGTAGACTTTTTTTTTGTTTTGTTTGGAAGGAGGGAATTCTCAATTAAGTTTGTGCATGGGATATATTTTATTCGGATTGAACAACTGCTGCGGCAAACAAAATAATAAATATCCTCCAAGTGTGTCAGATTTTCCGAGTATTTAGAGACCATTAAGAAGCAATGGTGTCGAAAGATGCGAGACTTGAAAGAGAGATGAAATGAGTGATGCAAATTAGAAGATTTTCTTTTAAATGACCAGTTCTACTCAAAATCTAGTTATTTTTTCATCTAGGTTTCTCTAAATTTTGTATAAGTTTGATATTTCTCATGCTATTTCTGAAATAATCATAATCCAATTTGATATAATGAAATTTAAAGGTTTTAAATCTTTGAAACGTTAGTTTTGAAGGACTCCTGTCAATGTCATTTTATAGATGACACATAACCTAAAATACATTATAGTCAATTACTAAATGTTTTATAACCAAATTAATGCTAAGATTGTAGGGAATACAAACATTTGGTTTTTAAGTGATTCCAATAACATTTGTGTAATTTTCAGTTAAAATTGATACAAGAACAATACGATAATTGAATAATAAAATCCATTGCGTCTTTTATAGGTTAGGAAATGTATTTTAGGTGCACGTAGACCGCAATGTTAAAGGTCAATATTTGACTTTAAGTACAATTCCAGTTTGTAGGTCACCTCCGCAAATCTTGCTTCGCGGTCGGACGACAAAGGGAATGGGCAAATTCTCGCAATTGTTCCTGTTCCAGCCTCACCTTAACCTCCTCGGCATCGATTCGGTTCTCGCGTTGCGTAAACAGGAATCCGGCAGGATATTGCCTATTCCTTGCGCCCAGAGCGAGGGGGGTGGCGCGAGGATTCGGCGTGAAATCCTTTGTGCAATTTGCGAAACCGCCACTCGATTTCACAGCGTGATCAAATGTATCTATGCAACGATCGACAGAACAAAATGTATCACACGTTTCGTTTCTGTCACGTTGACAGTTTTTAATGACGTGAACACCATCGTTTTCGGACATTGACGTATCGGCTTTTTCAATCCGCAGCCGGCGCCAACTGACGTTTACTATCGAACTAATTTATTGTACAGTTTAAAAACAAATCAATTTCATTTGAAACTTTCCTAATTAGACTTAATGAATTTATTGCTGAATAATTTCGATAATTTCACCATAAAAATGATGAGAATAACAAAGTCTATCAAACAAACGCATTTTCGGGAATTTATGATATATTTTTATAATGAAATTTTATATGGAAAATATGTTAGACAAGTTTTTGCAGTTTTCATCAATTTCAGTAACCCATAAAAGTTAGACAAATCTCGTTCTTTTTGTTCCGCGTTCCTATTGAATTGGTTTTAGGAAAATCTTTTACTTGGAATTCCACAATTTCACTGGAATTTCCATTTGATGTGTTTTCTCACACAGTTCCGAATAACTGTTACTCACGTATTGATTTTCTCTCGAAAATAAACCTGAAAATGTGTTATTGACGGCATAAATTGAACGTAAATAAAAATATGAGATATATTCTGGTAATTATTTATGTTTAAACATAAACATTTATTATAAATATCAAATTTAAGAAAATTTTAACATTGCTATCAAATCAATATTAGATTACTCTATATTTATACGAATATACAATTCTATACTTTCAAACCATTACTTTACAGATTTGCGCAAATCTATCAATTTAGAATTGTACTTATATTGAACAATTCTATTAAACTTCTTCAAAAGTAAGTTTATAAAATTAGTAGAGATTTAGAAAACTTAATAAATTAATTTGCACAAATCACTTTTTTTTAATATAGCAACAAACTTGAATCAACAAACAACAATTGCATGTAAAACAATACTTTATTTTGCTGCATTTGTTTAAATACGAAATACACTTAGAAACAAATGAATGCAAAACAACAGTGATTTAATTAAATTAGGGTAATTTCAGCAATTGCGTGCACGGATGTTATCGATCTGTCACACGGACTCAAGGACATCGCAGTTAATTGAATCGCATTAGCCTAGACGACGATTTCGTAACACTGAAACAACAGAACAGAAAAACGACAGTCGACTTTGGCGTTTCGGAGGAAAATTTCCACCGACGATACCAAAATTATTTTTTTTAACCTATTTATGTACAAAAATAGATTCATAAATTTTATAAATAGGAACGATTCCAAAATAGTTTTCACCGTTTTTATATGTATATATATATATTTATATAAAAAAAATCTAGTTTGATACTCTTCATTTTGGAAGAAAATAATTATGTAGTGCATTCATTATTGATTAATTATTTCAATGTTTATGACAAAACTTAATGTGAATTCATTCTGATTTACAATTAATTGTTGTTTTCTTCAAATTTTTTCTATTAAAAAAGCTTATTACAAATTCAATTTGCTTTTCAAACTTGAAGTAATTTCTGCTATTATAAATAGGAACGATCGTAAAATAGTTTCAACCGTTTTTATATATTCATAAATCTAGTTTTATTCTCTTTATATTTGAATGAAATAAGTAATTTCTTGCTGCAATATTTACTTATTTTGATTTGGTCTAAAATTGTATTGATCTTTGTTTTTTATACATAAATAAACCAGTTTTATACTGTTTAATTTGAAAATTAATTATAGTTTATAATTTGTTATTTATTACAAAAATATCAACTTTTATTCCATTTAATTTGTAATAAAACGATAACTACACATTCTTAAAACAATCTAGTTCAATATTCAATAAGAAAATTATAGTCTAAAGCTAAATATTCTGGTTTAAAATGTGTAATTTTTACAGCACATTTCAATTGTTAATTGCTGTTAAACTTAAGGATTTTGATCGAAAATGGATTACAATGCTTTTTATTTATAATAATCTGGTTTAATTGTCTTTGATTTGGAATGAAATTATAGTTTTGAGTTGTTAAATCTATCGTATTAGAAGATTTTCTTTGAAAATTATTTGGAAAGTTTGTTATTTCAAAAAATGAGTCTACTTTTATTCTAGTTAAATTGGAATAAAACATTAACTACACATTCTTAAAATAATCTAGTCTTGTTCTCTAATATAATTAAATGTAAAATTATAGTTTAAAGCTTCATAATATGGTTTAAAATGTGTAGTTTTGTGCAGCATATTGCAGTTGAACTTGAAGATTTTGCTCAAAAATGGATTTGAACGCTTTTTATTTATATTAATTCGGTTTCATTGTCTTTGATTTGGAATGAAATTATAGTTTTGAGTTGTTAAATCTATCGTATTAGAAGATTTTCTTTGAAAATTATTTGGAAAGTTTGTTATTTCAAAAAATGAGTCTACTTTTATTCTGGTTAAATAGGAATAAAACAATAACTACACATTCTTAAACAATCTAGTCTTGTTCTTTAATATAATCAAATGTAAAATTATAGTCTAAAGCTTCATAATCTGCTTTAAAAAAGTGTAGTGTTTTGCATCATATTGCAGTTAAACTTAGAGATTTTGGTCAAAAATGGATTTGAACGCTTTTTATTTATATTAATTTGGTTTCATTGTCTTTGATTTGGATTAATAATTGTATTATAATTGTAGTTTATTGCTGTAATATCTGAATTGTTAATTTCAAATACGATTTTCTTTGAAAATTATTGCCAAAGTTTGTTTTTTCAAAAAAAGTCTACTTTTATTCTAGTTAATTTAGAATAAAATGTTAACTACACATTCTTCAAACAATCTAGTCTTATTTTCGAATATAATCAAATAGAAATTTCTAGTCTAAATTTGGTATAAAAGCTATAGTTTATTACAGAAATATATAAGTTGTTAATTGCAGATGTATGTTGTTCGAAAATAGTTTTGAAAGTTAGTTATTTAATAAAAAAAAACAATTTTTATTCTAGTTAATTTTGAATAAAACGTAAACTACACATTCTTAAATGAATTTAGTCTTATTCTGTAATAAAATCAAACAGAAAATTATAGTCTAAATCTCCATAATTTGGAATAAAATGTATAGTTTATTACAGCAACTTTAAGCTGATAATTGCAAATGGGCTCAAAAATAATTTCGAAATTTTGTTATTTATAAACAAATATAAGTTTAATACTCTTTATTTTGTAATAAAGCTATAGTTCATTGGAGCAATACTTAAGTTGTTAATTGCAGATAAAAAATCTAGTTTAATTCTATATAATTTGCAATAAAAATGTAGTTTATTGCAGCAATTTTTGAGTTGTTAATTGAAAATTTTATTTTAAAACTGTTCTTATAGCTTTTTATTTATAAAAATCTAGTTTTATTTAATTTGAAATAAAACGAAAACCAATGGAATCCCTAATGTAATGAAACTGTAAATTTGATTAACATCTATACACTATTGCAGCAATATCGAAGTTGTTAATTGCTATTTGAGGGATTTCCGATTATTACGTAATTTTTTCGTTCCTTCTATATTTTCTGGTGGTGGTGGATCGATCGTTGGTTGGGAACAATGCGGGGGGTTCGGAATGGAATGAATACGTTTTTCGGAAATTTATTGGTCGCAATTACGTTGCGCCATCGACTCCTTCGGTATGCCGCGGTGCGTCGGCGGCCTTTATATTCCATTCGGAAGCATCGAAAGAGAAGAGAATCTTCATCTCGTTTGGGAATCTTCATCTCGTTTGGGAATCGAGGAGCCACGAACGAATGTCGGTGACATCCCTGTGTGAAAAGCGCGCCTGAAAATAGCGCGCGGGTTAAAATTAGTTGCGCAAAGTATTTATACCCCGACGACACGCTCAACATATTGTAATTTACCTCGGAGACATCTAA
>JAFMTC010002366.1:152419-162945 GCA_018845635.1 Nicrophorus orbicollis | reverse complement strand
GTCATCGAGAAAATCAATGATTTGTAAAGACACTCGATTTTCGAGGCTTAAAAAATATTTTTTCAATTTTGACATAGTTATACTATTATATAGCTGTACTTATACATTTCCTAATTATTGAGATAATATTTTGTGTTGTTGTTTATTTTGAGCGAATTAAGAGTGAGTAATATTATTGTTTAAGGAGGCTTGTTCAACGTTGGATGCATGAAATGAAACATTCGCAATAAGAAAAAACAAATTTGTTGGAGTAATTTGTTAGCAGGAGCGCTGAAAAACACTGGGCACTAATGAATATTTAACGAAAAAATCATCGGGTATTTGCATAATTCCGCTAATTATTTAAGCCACGTAATACATTGTCTATTTTTTTTTGTATTGTTATTCCAAATAGTGAATACACTCAAATGCAACGCGTATTTGTCCATAAATTCGTTCTAACAGTTTTCATCGGTAAATTTTGTTCTTGACTAAAAAAACAACAACTAAAAATAGGAAAAAAAAAGAGGTTAAATGTAATTAATTTGCCAATGCAATTTATTCGCATTTGTGTGCGAGCGCACATGGAGGGGTTTTCGCGAGGCCTGGCAATTAATTGTCGATGTTGACATTGGAAAATTGAAATACAAAAAGCAGAGGAATTTTCATCGGCAATAAATTTATCATTTCAAATGCGTTTCGCAGTTTCAAAACATCCTCTTCGATGTATTACGTTTATTTCGTTCATAGCATAATGATTTATTTATTATCTCAGATTTATGTGATCTCCTCACGGATCGTCTTGTGCAAGGACACGTGGGTTTAATGGGTTCTGTTGATACAATTTGTTCCTTCATACATCTACCTTCTTTTTTTGGGGGGGAAACCCATGGATTATTGTTGTAGCAATTTCGTCGAGCTGTAATTGGGCATTTAAGGGACGCTAATGTACAGCTTTCACAACCGACTTAATTGACATTTAAGTGCTCCACTCTTCGCCTCCTTTTGCTGCATAAACTGCACTCGAATTGGGCAAACAAAAGCTCACGTCCTCCACACTTTTATGCCAAATGGTATTGCATTACGATTCAATTATCGTACGGAATATCTCAACTGTAAACAAACGGTCCTGAATAAAATACTTCAGCTTAACAGTACGCCCCTCAATGAAATCATTGCTTATTACCGTAATAATAGATTTCCATTGTCTTCAGTTGAAGCGATTTCAAATAATTATCGAATACATATGTGAATATTTATAATAGAGCAGACAGACTTGCGTAGGTAGCCCTTTGAAGACAAAATTATGTTAATGAAATTTATAATTATTTCTATATTAATCAGCCAAATTTGTAATGTAAACTGATATTAAATATATTGATCAATATCGTATAGTTTAATGTAAATATTATTACTCAAAGTATATTGTATTATGGTAAGTTGATCAAAATCAAACACTTTGTGAGATCACGTTATTGAAGCGGATTTAATAATTTACGCTTGGGATCCTGTGTAGTTTTTATTAATTAACACTTAATTACAACAGTGCATGTTTTTGTTTCAATATATTATAAATAGATTCACAACAGGATGTCTCTCGAAATAATAATACAAAAAGAGAAATGAACAAATATGAATTAATGCCATTATCGAACAACAAAAAACTTGCAAAGGGTGACTTTAATTATAATTTATAATGCTGTTATTATTAATGTTATTAGAATATTTTGATTAAAATCGGTGTAATTTATAGGAACCAATAAATGTGTGTATGTTTTGATTATTATTTATTTTGTAAACAGCGTTTGACATGGCGCTAAATTGCTTTTAATCCGTTGTTAGCACGCACTGTGCTCACCATTCGCGTTATTATTGTAGACGCAAATTTCGACGAGCGAAACTATTATAGTCACGTTCTCCAGATTACGCAGACCAGAACACGCAACTCGCAACCCTTCCACCCCCGAAAACGCTTCTGCACGACCCCAAAATAATTGATCTACTCTATTAACGACGAACATCTTACTTTCCTACCCTCGAATGTCGTCAATTGTTATTCCCTATTTTACAACCAAAGTTTACTTAAGATATTTTTTTGTATACAATTTACAAGTTTAAACTTAACACTAAATATTGTAATTAAAATAGTAAAATTTTAAATCTTTGTAGGTTATATTGAGTAATAAAAAGAATCATCAATTATATTATATATTCTAATAAATACTAACTATGATGGGGGGATATAGAATTAACACAAAAACCATAATTGAACTCAACTCATCTAATGTACAAATGACTTTAAATGCTCGAAATGTCGCGTTCCGTGCGTAAAACCGATTGGACAATGTTAATTTCTTGTACAAACAGCCCTTGTTTTCTGCAGATTTTCGTTCGAACGATCAAATGAAAGTTGTGCTGCGTCAATGAGACTTGAGACAAATACAACGAGCGTTAATTGCCGTTCTTTGCATCAGTTTCGTACAAATAAGCGTGATTAAATTTACTTTTTGTATTACATTTTTATGGGATACGTCCAACGCATTACACAATAATTACGTGTTAATTGTTAACATACGACAATATAGACATAAAAAGCGTGCAATAATTTATGTTTTATGCAAAGTAGAAATGTGTATAATTTATGACGAGAGAAAATAATAAAAATAATATTTCTCTTTAAAGAAACGTAGAATAAAATAATTACTTATTTAATGATTAGAGTTTAGAAAAGTTTTGAATAAAACTAAATACAAAACAAATTATGTAGTTCATAAAATACGTCTCATAAAATTGCGTTTCTGAGTAATATAGTTTTCCCGCATAATTTTATTAATATATAACCCATTTGTACTTTACTGTATTTTTATGATAACCGCGAATTATGGTGATTACTTCATAAATAAGTCAACGCTATGGCTAGTCACATCCTCTTTTAATAATTTTATTACATGCACTCGCATAAACTAATTCCAAATTACATAAATAAAAATAATTAGAATATAGAAGAGAGTAATTGTAATTGGTTTGATTTTTAAAGAAAACATGTACAAAATTAACCGATATTATATTATCACAATTATTATTATATTATTACAATAATAAATTAGTTTTAACGCGATTAGATTTGGTAAAGAGATTTGTTGGTTGGCTTAAGGGAACTTCCTAATAGTAATAAATAATATCGGAATATCGGTAGGTGGAAATGAGATCGATATCTAATGGTTCGTAGTCACGAAGCTACTAAATTATATTAAAAAGATATGGAGTTTTATTAAAATTTGTTGTTATTCCTTGTAGATTGTGATGCGTGTTTATTTATTTATTTACAATTCTAAACCAATGTTATACAGAATTAAGTAGAGTCACGGGACGGTTGGCCATGACCAAATGATTAGTACCATTAATTTTTTGTTTTCTACCGCAGAAGAAGAAACAATATAAATTACAGAACGCAAACATTAACACGACTAATAAAATGTGTACACGTCGGCTTTTATTAAACGAAAATGTGAAACGCAACGTATTTATTTCAAATTTTATTTACACTAATTGAGATGTTCCATTGCGTGCATGGACTACGAATTATCAAATTCACGGATAGACGACGAGACGCGCGATATTTGAATAATTGCGTATGCATACGCGTCAAGTTTTATTGCGGTCTATAAAAAAAAATCCCCAAGGAAATGACATCAATTCCAAACATTCCGTTTTACATTCAGATTAATGCTGTTGCAACCGAACGGCATTGTTTTTAGACAATAATGGTAAGACTCACCTGGATTTTTGGCGCTCGAAAACATATTCCATTTCGAAGACATCTTTTCCAAAAGATAAGCAGAAGATAATGATGAGGATGAGAAGAACTAGACTGGGCTGCGGTGATTGCTCAGCGGCGATTGCATTGCATAATCTGACCAAGTGCGTTTTTGTTCGTTACCATGGCTCAGAGATCGTTGATAACGGCGATGCTGGTAAATGGATGGACACAAATGGCCTCTGGTCAAAACTAGGAATGCCCACGACGTCCAATTCCGCCTCGCACACTCGTCAATTAACGAAAATTGCCCGTTTATCGTGCGATTACTGAATTTAGTTCCCAAGTACCCATCCACTGATTAATAAACGGAGCTAAAAGAAAAATTGCGATGATTTGGAACCTGCTACCAGCGTTAATCGCACCTAATGTTACGCGCTAATCTCGCATTCCTACGAAATTCGTGACAATTTACCGACAATTTTCTGACAACATCCTCGACAGACTTAAAACGATAAGCATTTGCAGGAGTGTGCCGTGCATCAACAAAAAAAAAGACGCACACACACACAATTTTTGATTAGATTACTGCACACTGCAAATAATTTAACATAGATGCTTATGTATAAGTATATATATATAGGTCTAGTGCAACTTTAGAAAACTATACGTATCCGCGCGGGCAGCCCTCACTTTGCATACAGGAAATACGTCCTAAAGTGTAATTCGTTAAGCGGATTTACGCCGATCCACATTATACGTCAGCGAAATTGTACGCAAATGCAATGACAATGGCGGAAAAGAACAATCAAACAAATCGATTTTATAACTTTATCATTTGCCAGCTTCGTAATTGTTCTCATGTGCATAATTACAACCGAATTAATTCGGATTGGTCTCGTGTTTGTTTACTTGTTTGTTTGTTCAAACTCGGATTGTAATGAGCAGTCGTAAAGGAAGTAATCATTACGAACATTTAGTCTGAAAATAATCAGTTTACATAACAATAGCAGCCTACGTATGACTCACGTCTGCGTTCTGGACTGCAATGGAAATACACCTTTCAATAGCGCACATTTTTTGGGACTGAAATAACCTTAGAAATTAAATACTTTACATTTTGAATTAGTATTAACTAGCATTTATTTCCAATAAAATTCGAGGTGAATTTATATGATACAATATCGGAATTTACATTTAAACATTGCAAGAATTTAAAATAATCTAAAAATCCTTGGAAATTCTTTACATTCTTTTCACATTTAACATAACAAGTCACCTGAAATTGCATTTTGTAATAATCTAATTTAACATATTAACAGTATTAACAGACGACGTAGTATTTGTACTTTCCATTGGTATATCATTAATCTTCTAAAAATAATAAAAAAGTATTTGTAAAATATGTGAAATATTCTCATATTTAAAATAAATCAATAAAGGAAACTTTATTTGTAGTTTTATAATCAATAAGATGGGAAATGAAAAGTAAAAGATTTTTCTTGAAATGATGATGGATGAAATAGAAAAAGAATGAGAGGTCCATAAGTTGGAGAATAAAATCGCGTTATGATACACTTTATTTGTTCGAACACAAAAGTTGCAGAAGCAATCGAAATACCGACAATAAAAGCAACATTTTTAAAAGTATTGCAACTTAATATTGTCGCAACGAAATTCGTTGTAAATTGTAATATTTATAATGTAGCAAATCACAATTTAATTCCGTCACTCAGCAAGTAACAGATGTCCGTTTTACACTATACATCTCTTTCAAGCTCACCTCTTTTTTTTATTCATACCCCTTCGCAAAGGATCCGAGCGGGATTTTAACACCTGTCGAGATTTTACATTGTTTCAGCAGTCTACCCTCGTTCGCCAAATTTTATACTTTTTGCTAGTGCCCCGGCTTTGTAATTTAGCTACCCTTAACTTTGCTTTAACGGCGCGAACAAACTTTGATGGTCAATCCTTTTAAAGAACACACAACAAATGGCGACACATTTATTTTGAAGTATTCTCTTCTACAAAATTAGCAAATTCAAATTTTTAATTTACTTTTAACTTAACATTTATTGATTCTATGCAATGTAAATGTTATTAGATACTTCAATTCACTTTATTTCCGTTGATTTATGAATATATTTGTAAGTAAGTATAACTAATGCGACTTAGATAGTCGGTAATTGGCTAAATGGGTCAATGGACTTTACAATTTTTTTATGAAGGAAGTCGTGGGTGGTTACATTTTTCTATATACGACAATTATATCTTAAGCACATCTCTTTAACTTTAATATTTAAACTACTTCTATTTTTTACAATTAATGTTATTATTATCAGTAAATAGCTCATTGGATTATATAAATTCTTTAAATATTATAGAATCTAATTATTTTTTTGGTTTTATACTTTTGTAATACGTAAAATAGAAAAGCCTAAGATGAATGAGAAGACTTTGAATAAACAATTATTACGTGCGGAGATTGCAAGTATGAATTATAAATCAAGTTGACACAAACGGTTGTTTCTTTTAGTTTTTTTTTAATAAGTTATCTAACGTTTATAAACATACTTTGTAAGACGTTGATGTATGTTGTGATGTTTCTCGCAATGATTAATGCGACTTGCTGCATGTAAAATATTGTGGATACAGTGCGAATTCCTAGATAAGTTTTAATGGCGATACGGTATCAATTGTTTCAACAATTAAAACGAAAATACTGTGTGTTTGCCGTTCTCATTTCATTGCACGGTGAAAACAATAAATATTGATCCACGTGCTACGAATATATATATATTTATATGTGCTGTATTGAGATCATTGCCGACCGACGGAGACGACGTATTGACATTTCGCGTTCGGATGCTAACTAATTTTTGAAACAATTAGCGACAAAGAAATGAAGATGATGTTGATGAGATGAGAAGGTGGAGGAGAAGGATGAGGATGAGATTGGTGCGCGTGTCCGTTCGTCTTGAAGGAGAGGACGATTATTACATTCTGCCCACCGAAGTACACGTCGGCCTCGTGACTTTGGTGCGCAAATTTCTGTCAATGCCAAGGGAAGTCGTTTAGATTAGCAACATTAATGATTAGATTAATTCCCCTCATGCACTTGTGATATTATCAATATCGCATCGGAGTGGAAAAGTTTCATTCAAAGAAAACAAACGAAAGGGTTTGCGAATTTGCCGAAAAACTAGTTATCAAACCAATTGGACTATGGACAAGTATACATTAAATCTATTAATCTACACTACGTTTTTAATTTATATGGAAAAGTTTTGTTAATCATTTGCGTAATTAGCGGGTTGAAGCGTAAATAGCGTAATGTTGTGGAATTCATTTGGGTCAGTATCGACCCTGAGGCACGTATTATGATTAGCGCATGGAGATGTTCTATAAAAGCATCGGAGTATTTTATAATTATCATTAGTCGCTATTAGCATGAAGTTTCCACATGCTGTGTTTTAGTGTCCGAAATACATTACTTAAGCATTAACGGATAATACCATAATATGAAACACTACCATCCCTATTAAACAATTTTAACGTAATATATTGAAAGCATCTTATGTAATTAATATAATGGTGTAAGAG
Organism: Nicrophorus orbicollis; assembly: GCA_018845635.1. Lineage (NCBI taxonomy): Eukaryota > Metazoa > Arthropoda > Insecta > Coleoptera > Silphidae > Nicrophorus > Nicrophorus orbicollis. Next base: position 155,606 of record JAFMTC010002366.1, on the reverse strand, counting down.
AAATGCAGAGAAAAACATGCATCTTTCTTCATGAGCATTATACATTACAAATTAGTAAATAACATGTTATTAAATTAATGAACAAAATATTTTAATTAATTTAATATAAACTTAATAACAATTACATTAAAAAGGAACTGTTGCAAAGGACCATAAATCTTTCATTATGTGATTAGTCCGAATAAATTTCAAATATCCTTGTATAAAAAACTAAAAACAAATAATTTAGTATATGAAATATACTATAAAACTGAGAATTATTATATGAAATAAATTGTGTAGATTTATTTTATGATAAATGTAATGAAACCGGTAAAATAGAGATCCGTTGATAACTCAATTGATGATAAAGATCGGAACTCCATGGAATCAAAGCAATTTTTTATCATATTTGTTATCGATCGATCGGTTATCGGTTTTTTTTTGCGTGCGTTATCTGTAAATTACATTATAATTAATTGTTTTTGTTGTGGCTAGATTGAGGAGCGCAACTTATTTATTTATAATTAGGTTCATTTATCTTGACTGTAGTTTATGGACTCGATGGGATTATATCAGTAGACTGATTTAAATTATTTATAAATTTAATTTAAAAATATTTGCATGACTCTCCGTTATTTAGAGACATTCTTTACTAGTTTTCGTTGTATCTTATTGCTATTTATATTATATTGTTTTAGTTAAAGTATGTTCAGTTAAAGTATGACGATTCTCATTATGTATATTATACGTAATATACAAATTACATAGGGAGACTACGAATTTTAAAAAGGCGAAAAGGTTGGAAAACACCAATAGCTAGTATACACACTGAATAAAGAATAATACACTTCAGTTTTTGTTTATTATCAATAATTATTACTTAATTACACAAAAAAAATAGACCTAAAAAATAACCAGTAATAAATAAGTTCCTAGTAGGCAAGTGCTAAATGAAACAACGTTAAACTAGGTCTAGTTTAGTTTGCTTTATAAAATGTAATTTATAATAATGTTAAAAAAATTAAATTCCTTAAATATATTTAAAACAAATAAATTAAAATAATTAAATACTTACCTGATGTCACGAAATTAACAACTTATTTTTAAATTAACAAATTGATTTAGGTTCTGTAAAGATGATTGAAAAGACGAAATTATTTTATATAATGCATTTTCAAAACATATAAGAGATCACTTCACAAAATACCGGTGCACCTCTAGAAAGTTTGTAAACGAGAATGCAATAAATCCAAGTTAACTAAAGTGGGTAATTTTAATGATTCAATTACGTAAATGGAACTATTAAAGCCTACAAACGAAGCCTCATATCATCAATATTGTGGAACAGGAAGTAGTTGTGAAAAATTACATTTAATTTAAAATAGAAACCAAGATGCATGCATTACGATAAGAGAAAGCTTTGATTTTGAGAATGCGCAAAGAAAATGGTTATTTAACCTGAATAATTAGTTCAATTTTTATATCTTAGATCCTCAAATAAATTAATAAAAGTTGAAAAGTTACTAATATGTATATGCATATATCATACAAACAAACCAATAACAGAAATGATTACGTGAGTGGACGACGTCAAGGATAGGACACGATGAGGTTCATTATATTTTGATGAATAAAACGCGTTATTGACTTACCTTAAATGCAGGAATTGCAATTTTAAAATTCAAAGTAAAATTGCTTTACATTGCGGCGTGATTGAGCCTAATTTATTTGATTTCCGCGGATGGAAAATGGAATTCATCATCATCGGTGCGGCGCGGAGCGAGGGATTTATGCAGAGCAATAAATTTTTGCCCGGAAGTCGGTTTTATTTAATATTCCATTTCCTTAGCGTTGTCGGGTTTCGGGTATATTAATTGGATGGGAGGGGGATGTTAACATCACGGGGATTGGAGGTGCATCCAATATATTAACGTGTTATTGATGCGAAACAATATCCATTTTCGATTTTCATTTATTTATTTAATTCATTTTTTTTTTGGTATCCTGACACATCGATAAAGGATGCATTTTCATTTTATTTTTATAATTTTTGTGTACGTGTGTTTTGTTTTGTTTCGTTTTTTTTTTATAATTCATACCTTACAGTTTGTTCCATATTTTGTTATGGGTTTTGTTTTTGTCTTTATACAATCAAACAGCAGTATCCTTTAATGATATAAAATGTTTCTTAAATAAATCGTTTATGTTTAATATTTGTAATATCCCTTAAATTGTTGTCTTCATCTTTAAATTAATATTACGTTTAGTCCTCGAGATGCTTTGTCTCGCATCTCCTTATTATATATTTATATATAAATATTCTGGTTTGTTTTATATTCCTTCCTTGGTTTTTCTCAAGTAGACGTCCGTAAACATGCGATCAATTCTTACTAAAATTCTCTGCATACGAGGCAAGATTAATTATCTATATACATCATTTTAATTACTCTAATTAAAACCGTTAGTTTTTCTGTTTCTCTTAGACTCCTTATCGACTTCGTTTTTTTTTTTCTGGATTATTTATGTATTCGGCAGTATTAAAAAATCGCACATTTACACAACACTCGCGCAAAAGTATGCACACATTTAGGATAAAATTAGCTGTGCCATTGTTGAAGCCCAGACGATGAGAGAGAAAAAAATAGAGGACGAGAGAGGAAATGATTGTCCAAACTTTAGCTCCGCCAAGGGCACAGCGCGTCGAGTAATCTATCTCCACACTTACTTCCATAGTTTGTTTTTGTTTTTTTGTTGCAAAATAAAATTCCATCAGCACTCAACTCAATTCCTGAATAAATTAACGTTTCATAAAATATTTACTAGTCAACACAATCGATCGATGGGATTAGAGCAAAGTAACAATTCCAACTAGCTTATAACTAATTCAGACAATTTGCTCGGCGCCATTAAAATAATTGGAACTAGGTTTTGCAGCTTTGCACCGACCGTTTCCATTAGATTGCGATGCTTTTAGCAACCTCACAAGTTTCATTTTGATTAGTGTATTGTGTTTCCATTCATTTGTACTATTTTCAAAACCGTAATATTTTTCATTCATTATCCAACGACCGACCATTGATTACGTTAAATATAATTCAGTGAGCTTTAGGCCAAATCCCAGGGAAGATAATAAGCCCCACCCCTCTTTCAGAACGCCGTGTAACTGCTATTCAAATTGCAAAGTCGGATGCAATTCACAAATCCC
>JAFMTC010002366.1:124856-152358 GCA_018845635.1 Nicrophorus orbicollis | reverse complement strand
ATGTGTCCTCTGACAACTTGGAATTGTTTACCTTTTATATAAGCGCATTAAATGTATTCATATTTCATCGCCGCTTAAGCACATCTGAATTCGGATGGTAATAACAGACCTTCCAGTATTATTGTTTACAATTGATTTAGCCTGTTATTCGAAGGGCTTAGGTCAATTTCACTCTCGTCTGTTGATAGTATACAAGCACAAAATGACAATTAAACTCAATCGCTCCATTATCATCACTTGACTAAGTTTTAATGGAAGCACGAAGTTTTTGATTTGGTGCTTAAGCAAATGCAAATCATCACGTTACCGGTAAATTGAAATTATTTAATTTATTTACAATATATTTGTTTGATATATTGTCAGCAAATAAGAAAAAAGACAATGATTCAAGTGATTTGCTAATAACGTCTATTGAAACGAAATTATTAGAAAACAGTAATTTGGAAAACTTGAATGATTTGAAAGCAAAGCTATTTGGATTAGTGTAAATAAAAGCGGGATTTATAAGATCCTATACTGGATTATAATAAAATATTCTTAAAAACGTCATCTATTGATAAATATTATAAAATATATTAGATTTATTTGAATATATTAAGAAAGATATAAAATAGTTTGATTATAATAGTTTAAACGTTATCGTGAATTAATTGACTTATGAAACTACTTAAATTAATAAATTGTGTCCCATGTGTACAAACCATTGCTGAATGCTGTCTTTGGTTTTCTTTGGTCGGTGGTTGGAAATGAACGATTTTGTGGGCGTAAAACGAAATTAACTAAAAGCATCGGAAGGAACGCGTTTTCAGGTGGCGCAAAGGCTGCTTTTCGCAACAGAATAATAGTGCATGCATGGGTAGAGAGGCATGTTGCTGCAAACGTAACTTTTCAATTCCGGTTAATGTAATGAAAATATAATATTATTTTTATTTGTCGATTCGCTATGTTCCCAATGCCCCGGGCATTCCAATCTCTGGATTGGTTAGTTGCTTTGGAAACTCGATTTCCTAATGGTGCGTTAGGAGCTTCTGTTAATTTACTGAGAATAAATAAATTCAAATCCTATGTAAGCAATCACAGAGCAATTCCATTAGATATGATTTCACTCAAACGGAGATCTCCTGTATCTGGACGCGCTTCTTCATCGTTCCTGGAGTTGTGGGCACGCCGTGCGGCCTCAGAATACCTTGACTGGTCGGTGGCTGGTTCTTCGGAGGTGGCGGAGGGTCCGGAATGCTCGGACTCGTGGTTGTCTGAGTGTCTCGGTTGATCGTGGTTGTGGTCACATCCGGATAGCTGGGCGGTTTCGATTCCATTCGCTTCATGGCGGAAGGCGGCGACGACTGAAACTCCTGTAAAGGAAGCTGCGTCATCTGAACGTCCGCCAGTGATCTCTTCTCGCAGCTGTACTCCCCTATGAAGTTTGGCATGGTTTTGCATTCGAAACTGTTGTTGCCGTGGGACAACTCGTAGTCGTAGCTGCTCTGCCGAGCTTCGTACATCCCTTTCTCGTAAGCGTCAGCTGAGGAAGAACTGCAGCTGCCGGCCTCTGTCTCCTCCTTCTTTTCTTTCTTCTTACCCCTGTCTCTCTGATGATAAATCCCAGCGAAGATGAGTATATTCAGCAACAGAAGAAAGCAACCAACGGCAATGGTCACCGTCAGAGCGGTTGTGTAGCTCTGGTAGTGGCTGGACGCTAGTTTTCTCAATAAGTTATTGTTGTTGTTGTTGTTTTTATGCTGGTTAACGTAGGTGTTGTTGGGTGGACACTCGGTGGTTGTGGCTTGAAGGGCAGTGTCTGATTTGGGCGGCGGAGGTGTTGGAGTCGTTGTGGCTGGAGCGGTCCGAGTTGTCGTCGAAGGTTGTGGCGCAATTGCATGGACGAGGGCCGGCCTCTGCATCGTCTGCGGTCTGACGTACCCTGTATCCAGGAAGAATGAGATGCATTATTCAGGATGATTCGGAAGGTTCAATTAGAAACTGGACTTGCCGTCGTAGTATTGATCGCCTTCTTCTTGGAAGTGATGATGCCTCATAGAGATGTCGTCGCCTTCGCCCGGTCTATGAAGTTGGGGTATTAGGTTCAGCCACAGGGACATTTTATGTCCTCTGTAATGATTCCTCATTTCCGCTTTATTTCCTGCAAACATGAAATCTTGATGTTAGGTCGACGAAATATAATAATCATTTTTATTCACATAAATTTGCACAAACCTTCAGCTTCATGAGAACTTGTGAACTCTATAAATATACAATGAAATTTTGAATATGCAATTTTTTGGATCTTAGAATCCACCAAAAACGCATTATTCCGAATTATTTAATAGAATCATTAAGCAAACATCTTCAGTATTATGAAGTAACATACAAACTTAACACAATAATCGCCATCGTTAACTATCAATGTGTTTTTATGTGTGGTACTTTTAGTTAATAAATTTGCTTTAATTAATGGTGTAGAGAAGATTCAATTAAACGTAACCTATATAGAGCAGTTAGGCACTTATACTTTATTCTGTCTTTTATATGAAACCGCTATATATAAACCCTTTTTTACTCTCGAAATAAATGTCGAGTAGTTCATCTTATCGGTTTTTGGTTTTGTCAGTTTGTTTTCTGAAGACTAATTAGCCCAAGGCCCCACGCATCATTGTCTCGACGTGCAGCGAAAAAATGGCTCTGTTTAATGAAGTGATTCAGTTTCTTCCACTCGACATGAGCCACTCGATAATAGATTGCCTTTTTTCACATGGCAAGGCCGGGTTCCGTTCAACGGAGATTGTCAGGGTAGGTTAGTGTCACGTTAGCTCGCACCGACTTTTATCTGCATAAACATTTCAATACTGAGGGAACCTACCATAAAATACCCAATACAAACGATAACGAATGTCTTCTATTACATTTTGCGCACTTCTCCGTCTTCGTAGCCCTTTTCTTTTCGGTTCCTTTCCGCCCACACTACAGCCCCGAATACATTTTAGATTAAGCACCGAAGCAATTTCAGACTAATTTTGAATGCGTCATTCATGCGCTCTCCATTCTGAACTCTCCAGTCTAATATCTTATTTTCGAGGGGATGACTACAGCTGGAACTTTCTTGTCCGTCCACGAAATATATATCTTCCCACAAAAGGATTGCAAAGCTAAATTTAATTATACCCAAAATTTATCATGGAACTAATTTCACATCCTACATATCTATCATCTCGTAATTAAGTTTGATTTAACTCTAAAGATAATAATAAGTGTAGAAAACTTTAATATTTCATTGAGTGTATGCTTTTTAAATACCGAAACCGTGGTATATTACCCGGCGCTTCCACCAAATATTTTGAAACTGAATATTTATTTATTGGAATTACATAAACCATTCATTTTTAATTCAAAATTATTTTATAAAAATGTAATCATTTATTTTATTTTTTATTAATAATAAATGTATATTTCTATAAAGAATATATTTCATTCTTATAAAGTTTTCAGGAAACAGGAAATAACAATAAGAGAGCAACAACGATGAAACTTATCTAAAATCCCTAATGCGCATTATAAGGTTTAGTGCTTCGTCTCTCCACGTGCGAGGGAACTCTTTCCATTTTTATCTCACTCTGTGTTACTTTCTTGGAAAATATCCTTCGGCGGAAATCTGTTTTACCACAGACGAAGGAACCGCACACAAACACACACACACACACACACTACGAACGAAGGAATAGCTTTTTAATAAAAATTCCGCAGATGAAGCTGTTTAATCTTTTATTACGATACATAACACGTACATTTCCTTTGCACATTCGAACATCGTTATTGTAATGTTTATTGCTTCTTTATAGCGTGACGCAAGCAATAAACGGAAATGTACTTAACTTATTAGTTTGAGAAACCAAATAACCTGATTTTTACGTTTATTATTAAGTAAGATTATTATTCAAATACTTGTCAGTGAGAAAAGATTTTAAACTTCAAGCCAACTATTTTACAATTAAGATGCAAATAAAATGGAGAATATCCTTCTTGGAAGGCAGATGAACGTAACCATCACGTAATTTACTTTTTAATTAAGATTGTGTAAATGCTAGGCGTTTGAGTGAAATTCGAATCGTGCATGTTGGAATATGCAAATTGCTCAATTAATATGTAAAATGTAATCACCGTCTTCCAGAATTCCTTTTCTTCGGTGTTACTACAAAAAAATGTACTGCTAAATTGTTCATGTTTTTAAATATAAAACAATTAAAAGTAGAATTATTACCAAAAAATATAATAAATCTTAGATATTTTTGCTAGAATTTTCTTACATTTTTGTTGATTACAATAAGTTATTCATATAATACTTATTTAATGTAAACAATAATTGCTCTTATTAAATGTTTGATAAAATTTGTTGCAATAAAGTCAAGAGAATAATCAAGCATTTAATTAAATTTAATGAATATTAATGCGAAAAAGATGCGTAATTCCGGGCAAATAAAGTACGTTTTATGTGCGGAATTGGTCGTGTTGTGCTGCGGCCAATTAGGTGTGGTAATACAGTAAATTTGAAGAGTTATTACGTGTCTGCGGGGCAATGCGAATATTCTGTGATAATGTACGGACCGACGTTTATACTCGGCTAAATCATTCCGAATAATTGTATGTAATGATAGCAGCCATATAAATTATCCATAAACATCGCCGTTAATGGAAACCGAACTCGGAAGCCTTTTAATTACTTGGAAAACGGTCAAACGGGAAACCCCTTGAATGCGTACAAATTATTTCAATTTATTTCCGCTCGTCGTTCACGGATTATGCGCAATGTTCGTAACGATTCTTCCTATAATAAATATTTGCAATTTTTTTGTTTCTGTTGCCCGTTTCGATACATGCAAAATGGGGATGATTACAAATGGAACAATAGAGGGAAAAAATGCGGATGTGCATTTCATTATGCAAATCAATTTATTTTATTGTATAAATAAAGCGAACAAATAAAGTGCAACCGCATGCGAAATGATATTACAATGTAAAAAAAAAGTAGTGTATGGAACAAATTCGACAGAATAAATCAGAATATTTTCAATAAAACAAAAATTCGCAATGCCTCGTTACGTTACATGACTAAACAATGTTGAGTAAATATGTCGATACTGTTTTTCGTTCATAAACCATTATGCAATTGTACAATTGCTGATGAAACTATTGTGTTGTAAGTCCCATTTTACATGTGAATAGTATAATTAAAGCGATTTGTGAAGAATTCTCTGTAATATTAAATCGTTTGAAAGAGAGGAAAAGAGATTCGAATTCTGAAAGATCGCCATGACGATTTTCACATAAATCATGTTAATTAAACGCAGGCGGCTTTGATGAAATATTGTGTCGCGTGAATGGGAAATCTCGCGGAAGAAAATTCCTCGCGGATTTTGTCCACACGTTGAATGAGAACCCGTGAAGAGATATATTGCTTTTCGCCCCCCGAGTAGGCAATCAATTAGAGAGGAGGGAAGCAGGAACATCCACCCATACCCCACGCACCCCCCGCTGCAGCGATGATTCATGACGTCCCCTCCGAATGTGCGGGGGCGGCACCACGCTAAATCGCGCGGATTCAAATCTATTTCATCAAACAAATTCCTCCTTAATTAAAACTTTATTAATATTATCCGCGGTCGCTTTTCATATCATACACTTGAAAAGTGGAATTTCTCAACAACGGTTTCATCATCCCATTCAAATATTCATTACACTGCCGCCGCACAACGTTTTATTTTTCATACTTTTTCATATAACCGCACGTTCCATTGCTTTAATAAAAACATACTTTTTAACATTTCCAAACATGCCATGAAAATTCTTTACCGATTTTTTAAATGCGAATTTTAATACAGCTGTTTTAATCACAACTGAATTAGTATTATCCTTTAATCATGAAGAATTTCATTATAAATTTTATTTGGCAAATAACAATACTCGGTTTAAAATGATCTTCAATCCACTCTATAAATCAGTTAATGAACTACACTCATAGACGTTAAGCACGGGCCAATTGCCATACACTAAACTATGAACATCATCATAAATCGGTGGCGAATAATGATGCCTGGCAAACAAACGGCATATATATCCTCCTTTCGGTTTAATTATCAGCTGATGTTGATACGCAAATAAATTTTAATGCAAAAGGACAAATTATTTGTTTAGCGCACGGCCATAAATTCGCATTTAGTTAATTAAAAACATGTAGTTGTTGTTACTCTTACCCAACACCAAAATATTTATACACACACAAAAACCGTAGGAATATTGCATAACAACGCGAATTAGTTTTGCGGTTTCGGAACGCCGCTGATTTAGTTGCGGATGCGTTTACAAAACTACACAGCGCTTTGTAACATCCATTATGAACAACTGTAAGTTTAATTGCGTAATTAGTTGTTTTTTTTTTAAATTTAATTAATTGATCAAGCTGGACGGGAATTGATTACGCAATTTTATTCGTTGCGCGCAATTTGCTGAAATTTACATGTTTTTTTTTACTAGTGGATTGTCGTCGGCTTACGCAATAATTTCGGTACTTTAGGAGCGGACTGTCGGACATCAAAGTGTCAAGATTTGCATAGAATTTGCGTTCGGGAAAATTTCCGTCGGGTATTTGCATATTTGCGGAATGAAATTCTTGTGGAAAACAATGCGGACGAAAATATATTAATATGAATGAGAGCTGGGACAGATACACACACTCACTCAGTCACTCACGTTGGATACACATGGAGAAAGGCTGAGGGGGTTGAGAGAGTTGTATGTATGAATGTACAAATGCATGTGTTTCATATTCAAGCGCGCCGCCTTCGATCCCCCCAAGGCACATCCAGCTCCTTGGCTGCTCCGGTAAATTTCGGAATTGGGTTCATCAATATAGGACACGTGAGTTTCGAAAGGAGTTATTGGATATAAATGTATACTTTACCCAATTCCAAGTAGAGCTGGTTGATGGTGTCGTACGTGTCCCAGAAAGGCGCTCCGACGTCGTCCTCCGTCCTCTTCTTGGCTTCGGATCCAGCGGGACTCGTTGGAACCGCGCCATTCGGATCCCTGCAACAATAAAACCCACTCACATTATTTATTCATACGCCAAAAAGTTATGTTTACAAATGAATTGCGTCCGTCGTATGCCGGATTATAGTGAGACCGAACGTTTCACCAGCAATTTACGACTTGACCAAGGAGCTCCATTTCAATAAGAACAAATTCTTGCCATATCTATCAACTGCTTTAAAACTCTAAAACAAACTTAATAATCTCATCTAATCTTCAGTTTCAATAGAGAAATACAAAAATATTACAATAAATGGAAAGTATAAAGTATTTTTTCTTCTAACATATTGCCTTTGTAAAATTCATATTTAAATGAAAACACTTGCTTCTTTATTTCTTATTGCGTAATATTTTTCCTCCGTTGTTTTTTATAGGCAATATATTTTCGTATTCATTGTTAAAACAAAATGGGACACTCGAAAAAAGGCCTTACCATATTTTACCTGTAATACATTTTTAATGTAAAATAATAAGGTCGATATAGGGTGGCCTGTAGCACCAACTCCCCAAAGCTCAAGGGCTCCACAAATCTTCCAAGCCGTTAACTTTGAGTATTTTGTGCAAAATATTATGATTTTTTTTTGCTTTAAAAGACTATTTATTACTTTAATTAAATTTATTATAATAAGATTACTTTGATATTTTTACTACTATTCATCAACTACTAGTATTATAAGGAATATAAAGTAGAAGTTTTCAAGTTAAAGAAAACAGTTACATTTTGCAAGGTCAATGCACTGCAAACATATAGACGACTAAATTTGCTGAAATTATCATAGAACATAAAGTGCATTCACTAGATTTGGCAATGTCGAACTTTTTTTCTTTCAAGAAATCTGAATAAATTGAAAAAGTAAAGTAATTTTCATGAAATACTGAATCTGTTTTATTTGTATTACTTTGTAGTAATGTAGTAATGCATGAAATTAGAGTCTAATAAAATGTTATTTTCTTACTGGAAATGTAATTACAATTAAAATATGTTTTTTGTTAAAATTAAACCCTAAATTAAATATATTGATATGTTAAATCAGAATAAATACAAATTTTATGTGAAAAAAAAAAGAGAAGTTTTCTCTTTGGTTGTATGGAAATATGCAGTCGATCATCTCATATTCCGTAGGCGCTCCGTCGTTAATTCAACCAAATTGATTAGAGCATCCGACCATACTTGGTTGGTTTATGACTATGAATTTTCTATTAAGGGAATCGCTGGAATTCCCATCCGGTTTTCTTTGGTACCGTGCATGAAACTTATGAAAGGCGGCCCAATCCTCTATATTAATGAAATACTTCGGCAAACATAGATCCTCGTCGTGCGGTGGTCGATTTCAGACGGTGAGGCATAATTTTTCACATTATTTCTAATGAAACATATTGTAGTTTGATTGCCTAGATATACATAGAATGTTATTTATTTTTAAATGAAAGTGCAAAAGAGACGTGTGAATTGTTAATGTTGTTTGATTGGAAATGGGATTTCGTTTCGGAGTTTAGCCCACAAATTTGATGCATTTTCGCTGGTCTTGAAATTGGAACGTAAATGTTTGATAGCGATGCGGAATGGAAGCAATCCGTGGATAGCACGCTAAATACTTGATGTACGCACGGCTTCGTTCAACTTTAGATTTGTTTCGTGGTTTTCTACAATTCTATCAAACACCACCAACGAAATCAATTATGAAATTGGAATACGAAGCAAACGTATCGAAACGAAACCGCTCCGCACTTCAATAATATTTCTAATGTGACAAGCTTCAACGTTGCGAAAGCTTCCCCTTTAATAATAACCGAAGATAAGAAAGGGCACATACTTATATGTTACATTAATTTTGGGGACTTCCCCTTTGTTGTCCTTATCTGCTTTGCGGGGTTTGGGTTTTCTTGTACGAAACTTGAAGGGCTTGAAAATCTATCGGGCATCATATAATTCTATTTATTATGGCCTCGGCCTCTACTCAAACTTTGCCTCCGCGTTTTTACGTTGTCATTGTTGTTTGAAGCTCTTAATTAGTGCTTAACTTGGGTCAAAGAGACGCTTTGTGACATCCGACATCAAAGTCGCCTTTTGTCATATTGTCAACGCTTTAGTTTTCGGCGAGTTCAAGTTGTTTGTTATTTTCTGTGTGGGTGTGTGCGTTCGTTTCTTCTTTCAATTCATTCCTTCGGCTTTTTTTGGGAACGTTCCTTCATCGATCTTCTGCATGTTTTGCTCTCACATTTTAACGAGCATAACCGCAAGGAATATCTTGAGCTTCGCAGATCAAACCGAATTGTTGACTATTCGACAAGCGAAGAACAAATGGTGTCAGCTAATGTTAACATGGAACGAAGATAATAGAATATTATATGTAGTAAATTATGGGCGTCGACGGATGAACATTGAAACCCTTCGGTTATGCATGGTAGACTTGCAAATTTAACACGTACTGGACATTAATCGTTACACAAAGCCAAATTACATAAATTGTAGCGATAGTTTGATAAATTCATTTCAATTAATGAATGTTTTAAATGAAAAATCAATTCAATTAGCGAGAAATCACTACGTTTACTTGCAGCCATGAAATCCATTGCTAACTCGATAAAGGCAATTAAGAGTAATATAATGGAAGTTACGCTAATCCCAAGTACATTCGTTTGATCCAATATAAATTAATGGCGTTTCATCTGATCCTAGCTTATCTCTCTCTACTCTATATTAAATTGCCGTTTAATTTTAATTGAAGCCACTTTAAGACAATAATTAGTTTAGATCGACTAACCGCTCATGAATTAAGGCCACGTTCAAATAAAAACATCTTCAAACTTTATGATATTACGTGTATTTCGTACGGGATTGCACATGCTATGCATATAATATATGAAAGTGCAAAGATATAGTGGAAAAGTGCACAAACGTAGAGAATTTAGCGGAGAAATAATGTTCTCATAAAGTCGGACCTGCATGTTACACGAAACTGGGTTCACAATATATGTAAGTGACATTAAAATAAAATAATATGAAGACATACGGCGAAAGAAGAAGGATTGAATGAATTGTGTTTTCCGTTGTGAAAAGTCCGGTTTAATTAACGTTTCCACCAATTGAATAATGCTTGCTAATCCTTCATAAACAGTTAATTAGTGCAATTGGGATAGATTCGGCGCTGCATTGCTCCGCCGATGAAAACAAGCAATCGAAGAAAAACGAGCGGCGTTAATTAATTAACTAATTAATTAGTGCGCAAATCGTTCCGAGTTTGTTGAGGGAAGAAATTCCTTTAGAGCAGCTATTGCAAGTTTGGATTTCATCTATGGTTCAGTGGAATAAATGCGAGAACGTCTCGGATGAAAACTCACGAAAGATGTTACTTATTTTGCTTCGCTTCTCGTGGAAATATAATATTTGTCAATAACAATCTGATACGTCCACGCTTGATTTAATGCTCTTATCTTACATCGAACTCTCTACTACCCTTACAAATTACCCAGCCAGACGAAATCGATCGGCCCTGATAAATGGATATAATCTTTGTTTCGGATTGTCTCCCTTGGATTTTGCAATTAATTGCTTCTGTGTTCTCTCAATTATTATTTATTGTTAAAAATATAGTTTAAATATATTAAAAAAACTTCCCTATTATATATTACAATAAATAATTTAATTGTATAATGTATTATTTAACTTTTGAAGTATTATGTACGCAAGAATAAAATATATTTAAACGGTTCACGTTCAGTACGTTTCTTTAAAAATATCACCGGAACTCCATCCGGCAGGAATTGGGGTATATCTTTCATTCTTTATATTTCAAATATACATAATGTTTGCACACTTTACATATATTATTTTTAAATTAATCTTTTTTCCTGCTTCCACTTCACCAATTTTCTTATTTATTCGATTTAAGATTTTAGTTTCAAATATTCAGTTCATCTATATAATGAAGTCAGCATTCATTAATCCAGATAGATTATAGCAATTCCATAGATTGCGATGTTGTTTTTAGAGCCATTGATCAGTATTAGCAGTTTTTGTGAGGTAAAATATGAAGGTGTTGGCTGTAGTTTGCAGGATTTCATTTAAACCGACCGCACAGTGTTTGTAGATAAAACTAAGTTTCCACTGTATCTTTCTGCTCTCTCTCTCTCTCATTCTATACCATTCTGACCAATGCGACCAGTTTAGTCGACTCGATAAATCAAAGTTGTTCCATTCCATCCTCTTTTTGTTTCTCTTCTTCATTCCTCTTCCATGACCGTGTCCGAGCCAAACGCGACTTTATTCACTCCCAAGTCCACCCCTTTAAAACTTATTTGAAAACTCGCGCCATAATCCTGACATCATAATTATGTTACCCAAGATAAAAAAAAGAAGTTAAGAGCGTCTCGACGATGTAATTTTCATAGATGATGGAACATAATTTAATTGCTTCAGTATGTACCTCATACTTTGTTTTTTGTTCTTAAGTGCATCTATCCTCGTTCCTCTCACAGCACTCCTTGTTTGGCTCTAATTCGTCGGAGGAGGTCGTTACGACATTCTTTCGCGTTCATTAAGGAAGTTTTTAATTTCGCGCGGCCATCAGGAGCCGTCCCGATTCCAAGAAACGGATGCGACCGAGTGCCCTCTCCTCTCCAGCAAAACGCGGAATTTAAATTAGATTCCTCGTTCCCCACGTTCCTCCTCTTCTTTTTTTTTTGTAATCGCGGCACAGAAACCAACCTCCCCAAACCGCCTTCCGTTCCTGCACTTCCGCGACTGTAATTTTTATGTAACACAGAATTACAGTGGCGAAAGGTTTACGGCGCTCGCAGAATTTAGCATTTGATTATTTTAAATACGTCTGCTCGTGGCTTCCTGCTTTTGCCAGACTGCAAATTGGAGAAGGAAAAGGGGGAAATACTTTAATCTTAACTAAGTTCAAAGTGACTCAAGGAACTACTACGTTCACAAATATTAATCATCGACTAATTTACTCTTAACAACATCTTTAACTTAGTTACCTAACTTTAACTATTTAACTATTACTTAATAAAAACAACTTTCATTCTACATTTTCTCAATATTTCGCATAGCTTCTTCGGTCGGTTTATTTTTGATCGAGCAATTTGCAACTGCTCGTATCGATGTGTGTACTCACCCCTTCCGCACGAAGTTGCTGATGTAATGAAGCAGAGTGCGCGAAATTGAAATGTCACCGTGGGTGTAGTTATGTGGGAAGAAGACTCCTCCGCCCACCAAGGGCAGTCCTAGTATATACGGAACGTCCTCGCCTCTCACGCTTCCGCTTCTCTGCAAATAACGAAAATAGGATTTATTTTTGTTGCCCCTCCACAGGAAACAAAAAAGAAGGAAAGTTGAAACACTTTCGTGTCTAAATTGCTGTTATTAGCGCACCCCCTCACGAAATCGGAGCGTTTGGAAAATGTAAGTGATTTCCACGGAATTAAAACCATAAAGCCTATTGCATTTTCGGAGCAGATTAACTTCATAATCTGTTATTTTCAATTAAGCTTCGCGATTCGCTTGCTGCTTGATCGACCCTCATTTTGAATTGAAAAAAAACGAGTACTGATTTTTTTAATATTTTTTAGACAATATTAATCAATATTTATATGGCTTTATTAGTTTATTTTTAACTTAATTGTGAAATTTCATATTATTTCCAATATTTATATTGTTGACTATAAATATAAGACGTAACAACGTAATTATTATAAACAGTAAATAATTCATATTACAATGCCTATTCGCATTGAATAGTCATATTTACCAGGAGTATACACTAAAGTGTACCATGTACATTGAGAACATCTCCCTGCCGTAATATTCGATATTTATAGAACTCCTGAGTGATTAAATACAAATTCACCCTTGTCTAAACCTATCCTCCAGCTAGTCTGTAGAGTTAGCGATATTTGAAAAGTTGTGTGCGCTGGGCAAATATTGCTTTTCTCCAATAAATGCACCGAGTGAATCTCACTCCCACACAAATAGAATGTATTTATTTAATACAGAGAAACAATCTAATTATATTAACTACATTTTTAAACTTACTAATTATTGTAATCAATAAAAAATAATTCAAGTGAATAAATTGTTAATGTCACAATTCATTAGAGTTTAATAAAAAACCAAGTTTAAATCCCAAGCAAACTAAGTTTCGGTATGGTTGACCCGAAAGTACACTATTTGGGGATAACGAGAAACTATGTTTCAGGTGATTTACTGATAACCCGCAAATTGAAACTAATTTATACTGCATTTACGCCAAGTTTTGTCATATGATTTTGTTTTGATAATGTTCCCAAAATGAATAATTGATGTCTGTTAATAATAAAACGCGCAATAAGCAATGTTCTACCCTAACCACTCGAATAATAAAAGACTGTAATTTACCCTGAAAGCGTTTCTCTTTTCTTTTCGATTTAGCGGTTTCCCCTCTCGCATTTTGTACTTTTTTTTTGTGTGCAGCCGAACCGGAGAAAAGATTCAAATTAAAAAGCGCTGAAAGGTTTCTAAACAATCTGCACCACGTGCAAATTATTTTTTAAACTTTCATGCAGCTTCCTTTCGCCCTATTTATTTCCCCGTACGTTTTCAGGTTTTTTTTTACTTTTCACGTTCAAAGCTTCTTTTCTTGTCGTTTATTCTTATCCGACTCGACGCATCGTGAAGGAATGAAAGCCACTGAAATATTTAAACAACAATTTGCCACAAGTTGTAAACACAATGTTGTGCCTTCAAACATCATTTCGGTCATCAAACGCAGCCACCTCACTATTTACGTAATCGAATTGCAAAGTAGTTTGCAGTTTCCTGATGGGATGGAGGAGGAATACGAAAAAATAACTAAATTCATCTACTTCCCCAAAGCCGATATACAAAGTTTATATCCGATGGAAACTCGTATTGTCTCGGAGGGTCAAAGTTTCATGCAAAACTTGTACGTTCGAAATAGTATGGAATATCGATATTTTTCTTGAATTTGATTTAGTAATTACTTTGATTTGCATATTTTAAATTCAAATTAAATATGAATTGAGAATGAAATGTAACAAATTACATGTTTTTTTTGGGTGCTTATTGCTTATTGCTATGGAATGAATAAAGTGAAAGATAGAGCGTTACATAAAAGGAAGAAATGGTTATAAAGAGTTTACCAGTGGAAAATCCCTTTCTCCGCTCTGGTGATGAAAGTGCAGGAAAAACGTTTTTCCTCCCCTGAGCGCATGCAAATAGCCGATCCTTATAAGCGGTGCAGCTGTGTGACCATCACTTAACACTTCCAGAGTGGCGTCCCGAACGCTGAGGGGATTTTGAGTCGGCTTTTCCCAATCCGTGTATTCGTTCTTCAGCGTCGAGAAGATCTCGTTCAGATGGTAATAGTAAGAATTGCGAACGTACGTCCGCAGGATGCGGTCGCGTCGTGTCTCATTGAACCCGAACTCCAGATCCTGGGCGCTCAGATCCAAATAGGACTCTGTACTCGTCAGCCCAAAAAGAAGGTCACATTCTGCAAAGTCCGCAAGCTCGAATCCTGCTGCTGTGGCCACCGTCGACGAGGCTGAGGATGAACCGCCCGTATTTGCAGGTGACATCATGCCAGGATTCACCAGTATCGTGCCATCCACGAATGGAGCGAATCCAGGCAGAAATCTCGGAGGTTCCACTTGAACCTATAAAAGTAACATTAAGAATTTAAAACGTATGAAAAATATTGATAAGTCATATGATGATAATTTGAAAATTAAGCAATTAAAGAAGAACAAAAATTAACTAAAACTAACTTAAATACTGAAATTGTTTGACGTCGTCCTGCACTAATGAAATAATCCGGTTACGTGTATATTTCTTTCGGTTCAAGTTAAATCAACTGCAACGATGTTGCTCGAGGTAAATTAAACAGTAAGTTCACGCGAAACTTCGGAAGGAGTTCCAACCGGTTAGCAGTAATGTACATAGCAGAAGATAGGGAAATGCGAATAGAAAATACCATTCTAGTCGCGCAAACCTATATTTCCTGCAATCAAATCCGAACAGCAAACACACAGATCCCATGAAATTATTCAGATGATTACATCAATTAGCAAACGGGTGGAGCCGTGTAATAATCTGGTGATCAGGACTAATATGCATCAGACATTGGGTAACAATAACGTTCGCACCTAATTTCTCGTCGTCGGTATGCAAGGCACGGCACGGCACGGCAATTTTCGATGAACGTAATAAATGGAAAATATCGAGCTGTTATTTGTTACTGTAATTCATAAATATTAGGAAATTGTTTTTCGCGATTGTCCTTTATTTCATTTGCGCTCGGATTTGTGCGAACGTGGCTTTATTATACTTCGAGTATATCTATATACGTTTTACTGCAAACGATCAATTTACATCGTTTTTATTGGCCCAATTTTGTCCAACTTATTCCGATATAAATTTTTAAAGTAATCCTCTTTTGTTACCGCAAAACATCAATCGGTAAATGTCTGATGACCATATACAAGTTTGTTTTTTTCAGATCTTGTACATATAGAAAATAAAATATCAATTATATTTCACTTACATAATAATTATTTAACTAACTTTGATATATTATCATATTCTTGAAACTATTCAAAACGATTCACTTTGACATGTGGTATTTGTCATGTGCTTTTGTTTAGATCAATGTTATTTGATTTTTTAGCTGTTTTGATCTGTTTGTTACAGTTAATAATAAATATAATTATTGTTTGAAAAAAAAAACATTCTTATGCATTACTTACCATAATTTCTTCTGATTTTTTATAAATATTATTTATTAATTGTTTTACACATTTTGGCTTTTTAAGTTTAAATTTAAAATCAAGAGTTTCAAGCATAAATAATGATTTAGTATTCGGTTTCCGAACGGTCTTCAGAAACGTATTATGTTTGACAACAATGATTCATTCTATATTTATTCGGTAAAGGGACATTAAGCAAATATTTATACACGATGTAAACTTAATACGTAACTTTGGAAATGTGTATGGTTAGTTACAAATATATCAAAGTTTTGGAAAGGTAATCTAATTTAATATATAATTCATACGTCAAGATCAATAGGACTTGTTTTTGTTTTATTCATGAATGCAATACGTATTACTTTATTAGTAAACAGCAGTTTTTTTAAATATTTGTTTCGTTATTATTATAAAAAATGTATTAAACAATTTACTAATTTACTTTCTAATATTAGAAATAAAGTAATAAGCAAGTAATGTAACTAAATAGAAAGAAGGAAGAAGTTGTTTTACCGATAGCAACTGATTAAGTGGTTTCAGTCTCAAGCACGGCGCCAGGTCGTCCTCGACGAGGTCCCCGTGACATCCAGTTTGTTCGGCAACTCTCCTCTTGACGAAGAGTGGATCACGTTGCAGGGCCCAAGGACTGAGACCGGACCCGCTTAACAGGATGGCTCGATGTAGCAGTTCTAAAACAAGACGAGAACACTTTAGAAATTACGACAAATTGGTATTTATCGGCAGCAGACCAAAGCTCGCAGCAGCATTTTCGCGAACTGTTCATCAAGGGATTCCATTATTTAAAGAGTTAAAGTAGGTAACTTGATTCCACTAATTGAGCTACCGCTATTTATGTTTCTTTCCGCATTCGGGTTATGCAAATTTTTATTTTTTTTGGAGCTTTGCAACAAATGAAGATTTATTCGCTCCGCCAGGAAATCTTAGTATTTTATAATTAGATTAAATTGCCTAAACTGTTGAATTACGTGGCTGCAAATGTACGAAGCCTTCCTCTTCCGGAAGAGCGATATGAAGGATTTTTCGCGCTGCGTCTGGCCAGGCAGGACGTAATGCTTCCGGCTTTTCCCCACCGACGTACCAAATCATTTGCACAATTTATGCTGCTTTATATATCTGTATATATGTATATACAAGTATAGATATACATGTGGCCGTAAATTGGATAGCTTTTCATTTAACCTGAGCACGGCAACCTGATATTTTAGGGTTTCCCCTACGGTTAACCCTGCTCCATCCGCTCCACTATAATTTATAACCCTTAGTGACAAACTTTATGTACTGCATTCCAAAATAATTAACACTATTTTACACAAGTCCATAAACATTTCGTAACTATTACCATATTTTTATCCAAACAACTTAATCTTATCTAAATTGAGTCAAAGGGCTATTGAAGTTTGTTATTTTATTAATATTTGTTATTAAAAAAATAAATTTATTTTTTGAATAAAAATATATATTTTTACTAAAGGCATTATAATTAAATATTGATGGTCGTCCGAATGTCAGCAATTTAATAATACAAACTGCAATTCTTAATACGTCGTATTTTTTAATTGTCTGCGGATTATGAGGATAAATAAAGTTTATGGAGTCGTAAAGATATGATATTACACGATATCGAATCAGGGACTTTGGGAAATGGGAAATTTATCACGAAATATCGTAAAAATATGTGTATGCCCCAAAAAATGTATATGGCTTCGGTCTTTATGGTTGTCCGCTGAAATATTACTACATTTGTTGTATTAATTATTCCATACAAATGTTGAGCAGCGAAAGGAAAACCAATAAAATCAAATTGTGGGAAACCGGCAGATTTTAAATTTTTATCACGGCTCAATGAATGTCAGGGTCGAGGATGTCAGGGGGTTCGCAAATCCGACGTGTTCTGTGACCGTCCTCCCTTAACGGTGCAGCGCGGGTGGCATTTAATCATGTAATTGCGGAATCGGGTGTGAGTGTGTTTCTGTGCGTAAATCGAGGGTAGTGGGAGTGGGCGGTCGGCGCGTGCGACCGCAGAACCAATTATCCTGAATAGCCGCCGCCAGGACTCGCGGTTAATCTGGACCAGTCGACAATGCAGGTCCAGGATTATTCGTGATTGCACCTGCCGCTCTCTGCCCATTTTTATTGATTCGAGCGGAAGACACGACCTTCTGGAAGACAGCATGAGAGGATGGGGCGTAATGGGTTTCAGCTGGAGGGCATTCATTCTGGCAACCCTTGTTAATGAGCGTCGCCACGGCTGGGTTAAGAAACTCATTTTCCCTTACTTTCCAAACCGTCTAATGACTATACAATTATTTGGAAACATCCCTCGAATTAGACTAAATTCATCGGATACCATTCTACCATCCAAAGTTTAATTGTGATTCGTTTAATATATAATTCATTAATCCAATTAATTGGTCGATAATCGGTGTAATTACTTATTTTTTTAAGTTCAGAACTTTAGAGATTAAGTAGAACAAATTAAGATCATTACATTTTTTTTCATGTAATAACTGTATTTAAAAAAAAATATTATTAATTACAACAAATTTACAGCCATTAAACTATTTACAATGTCATACGAAATTTCTAACATTTTATTAAATATAAATCGTTAGTAAAAACTAAAAACTTATGTTAATGTTAATCGCAAGTAATTTGGTGGATGCGCCGGGTACATACAATATATAATAATGTTAAATGTAAATTTTGCAATGAATACATGAAGATTTTTCACCTTTTTTGAACAAGATTAGAGAACACTGCTTTCTTGTTTTATTTTTTTCGTTCAAATATTAAATAATAGTTATATTGTGTAAAACATGCAAGAAACAGAATGAAGAATATTTTATGATTTATGATAAATATTTAAGATTTTTAACATATAGCTACAATTACTATATTTTATTTGCATATACTTTTATAAACATTTCATGTAGTATAATCTACATCATTGTTGTTACAGTTACAAATTGGTTATTTTGTGAGAATGTAGGCACATGGTGCATTATATTTACAATTCAGACTAAGCAATATTAATCATGCCCCTGTTCCTTCTTTATGTTGTACAACAAAACAGTGGAAGTTTACAGAAGCATAATTTTATGAGCATTGTGTACAAGCGGTGAACCATTTTTATCGGAACCGCCACTTGTTGCCGAACATTCACCTGCAGGACTTTTTGATACTTTTTGCATGGTTATCTCTATATACATTTTAAAGGTGCCTCACTCGTTCGTTGATAAACTGGTAAATGAAAATGAAGTATTATGAAGGAAATTGATATGTGACAAATAACTAATTAAAGTGTAATTAGTGAAAGTACATTGATGAGAACGAACTACTTGTTGGACATATATGCCTCGTCTAATAAGTGCGGACTAATCCAATCACGCACTACGGAGATTCGCACATGGGCACGTAGTTATCCCCTTCGGAGACATTGACCAAAGTATTTTAATCCCGTTTTCGCCCCAGAAAACAAGGTTCGCTCCCTTTACATATTTAATGCATAATCCGAATGCAGAAGCGATGCCATCTGAATACGATATCGCTGCTAAAGCCGCCGGCGAATTTGCATGATTAACACATAATGCTGCCCGACCCCTTCTTCTCCAACATATACAACCAAAAACCCATCCCTATTTCGGCTTCCCATGCAGCTATACTGTGCTGCACACGCGTAATATTTTCTTTCGGGAAGTTGTTCTTGACACAGTTGCGCAACAATAATTTTCCGCCACTATTGTTTACGGATCTGGCCAGGAAGAATGCAGGATGTGTTACAATGGGTGCATTGTGGGCGTCGGGACGCCGGAAGCGAGGAACAAGTGTCATGCGGTTGTTGAGAATCTACAGTCTCTAACCCTCAAACTTTCCACTATCCACTACTATGGATATCATGGAATTCTTATAACGAATTTCAACAGACTACTACTACTATTTCATACGAATGCAAGTTAATTCATTCAGCTTTTCAATATCAGCATATACATTAATTTCAATATTAAAGTGTTAAGTTAATTACGTAAGACGATGACGAGTAAATTATAATAACAGCTAGTTTTATAACAGGGCGCATTTCGCAAATTACTATTACAAGAAGTTTCACTTTGATTTATGTAATATTAAACGATTTCACCAAAGTTTTAATTATTTTTTGCACCGTAGTTTCACCTCAACGTCCATATATTACATGAAAGTATGAAACTTATTTGTTGATCACCTACAATATTATAGCTGCATATAAATAATTCTTTAGTTTCTCAAAGTTTACGACCTAACCTAATTGAGTAAGCTATCAATTAAGAAAGTGCAAAATACAAGATACACCAGAATATAAAATAATAAACTGTTACTATGTATATAATCCAATGAATGTGAAAAATATAAATAAAATTCATATTTTTAGATCTCGTAGCTTTCAATATAAACATAAAAAAATAATGTACGAAGCTAGATGCAGAAGTATTTTTATAGAACGTGACTCCTCTGAGAGGATTTCCTTTTACAAAAAGGGGGATGTAAGATATCCGTGCACTGATTAGGTATGTAAATCCGGCTGCGAATCTTCTAAGGTCGTCGTGATGCACCCCTTGGAAACTTGCAGTAGGTCAACGTGTAGGGCATTCAGGGGTGAAGCGGCCTCGAAATGCCTTTGTGCAGTCACGTGCGGACTTATTGTCCCCCCACACACAGGACGTGAGCCACGCTCGAGTTTGCTCCAAATACTAAGTTCGCATATTATCGCCTCATCAAATTATTCCAAACCGATCGAATCGCTCCAACAACAACAAAAAAAGTCAGCAATCGCAGACAGGTAAACACGACTTTCAGCAACAAACTAACAATGTCACAAGTAAGTTAAAAGAACAACAGCATCCCTTCTTTTCAAATGCGGAAGCAAAATATTTCACGAGCAAAGTTTCCCGAATTCAGGAAGGAAAAACATACAAACAACGAGAAGGGAAGCAGTATTAACAGATAACGGTGGGATTTTTCTTCGTCCTCTGTTTTCCTTGGAACTTCTTTTCCCTATTCGTTTTTTTTTTCATTTTCATCGTACATCATAAATTTGCCTGCGCTCTAAAAATAAATCTTTCCTGAATTTCCACGATACTAAAATATAACCACTAAATCACGAGACGCGCGAAGAACGTCGACAAGAAATGAAGAAAGGGAAAAAAAAACGAGATTTATACATTAAATATCCACTTTATACGGCTTACATAATGTCTTTGCTCAAAAAAATATATATTAACCAAACACGACGAGTAGGTCCATAATTTCACCATACATCACGTTTCAAATTAAGCCGCCTGTAAATTAAATTACACATTCTAATTATATTCGGAGCTCGCAAGAAAAGTGCCTTTTAATTGGATTCATTCTTCTTTTAACTCTTTCGCTATTTTTTTTTGCTGAGACTGCGATTTTCTCTGAATCCTCTGTAATCTCATTTAATTCTAAAGCTTATACCATTTAATTATTGTCGTTTTACTTCCGTTCACTCTTTTATTCAAGAAATAATAAAATCAATATCAACCAGAGTTAAGTATGCTTTCAGTTTCAAACACACAATTTCTGCTTTTCTAATTTCTTTATAATTGTTCTACTTCTTTTTGTTTTCAGAATTACGTAATTCAATATTTTATAATAGCTAATATCTTAATAAAAAAATACTTAATTAAGAATGTTAGAGTTCACATATGACAATGCAGATTTTCATTTGATTAAGTTTTTATTCACTTCGTGGAGAGTGCCGTCACGCCACACGGTTCTACTTTGTATTACATCCAACTTGTTTTAAACTAATAATTTATCAGTCTAGTTTCGGTAGTTCAGTTAAACGAGAAACGTAAAGTCTGACGACTATCCAGTTCCGTAATCCACACCAGCTCTGCCGGAATTAACTGCTCAGTTATTTATACTAGAATTAGATGAGAAACTCCAGAACTTGCACAATTGTAGACAATTTTATAAATGTCATGCAAAGATCGATGCAATTATATGAAACATTTTACGAGGTTTGCTTTTACAAATAAACAAAATGTGAACAATACTACCTAGTGAATTTTATCAGAAAAGATTATTTAAGAAAAATGACAGTTTTAAAGACACTG
Organism: Nicrophorus orbicollis; assembly: GCA_018845635.1. Classification (NCBI taxonomy): domain Eukaryota; kingdom Metazoa; phylum Arthropoda; class Insecta; order Coleoptera; family Silphidae; genus Nicrophorus; species Nicrophorus orbicollis. The sequence goes on along the minus strand of JAFMTC010002366.1, from coordinate 130,390 downwards.
GTATTATTTAGATCTATTCGAAAATTATAACAAAGTTGTTATATAAAAAGTTCCAGAAACTTACATTATAAAATGAAATATAGATAGATAAAGTTTTGCGAAACTGCTATAAGCTAAGATGATGGTAAAAGTGTGTCCTACATACGCAAATTACATGTATGATACTTTGTGATATTAATGCATAACATGATGTTGTAATACACAAAGTGTGAAAAGAAATTTCACATTTTATATTCACGCTTTTCTAATTTGCTCGTACAGGAAATAAAAGTGGCTCAGTGAGAAGATTTACAGCATACAATTTCAGGGAAGAAATTTATGTAAAAATAAATCGCCGATCGTTTAAAGGCAGGGGCAGTGAATCTGGCTGAAGAAAAATAAGTGGAACAGGTGAAGTTTAAGAAGTCTTCCTCTTAAATTGGCACGTATTCCAATATGCATGGGGGTTGTAGTGGATTCAGTGGAATATATAGCTGGGTTCGGAATATTCGGGTCGCAGAGGGTGCAATACGTTTCGCAAGTTTATCGAAAATCGTCGCATTGTAAGGACAACGTCTCGCTGGAGGGATGTTAAAAGGGAACGCAAGTGCTCTATTAAAAGTATCCTTCGTATAGTGTAGGATAGACACACACACGTGTACGTGTCGGAGAGTGCCCAGAAAAGTTTGCAGCACTAAATTCTGAAAACTCGTCCCGATTGAGTGCATTACTCCTCTCCGGCAGAAAGAGACCATATTTAACACTTTCTTTTGTTGCTTTCAAAAATAAAAGGGCAGAGAGAGAAACGATCCAGTTGTTGCCGCCGGACTTTCCATTTCATTCTGTGTCCATCTCTGGCTTTACTGCAGATACATTTCATCAATCTTCGTCACTTCGGTAAACACTTTGAACAAAGGGCCCATCCCATTCAAGGACACCGTCATCACCTTCTCCACCCGACGATTCCATATGCCACTACTTTCATGAAACATTACCATTGCATCTGATAAATGCATCCGGAATGTTGTAAACATGATTTATTCATCCTCATCATCGCAACGGCAAACTTCCGCCTCACGGTATCACGTTACGTTTATGTACGTTATATACCATTATAACATATATATATATATATATAGAGCGAGCATCTCTGATTTTCATAATTCCAATTAAAATGTAAATTAATTTCCGCGAAACTCCGTAACGAAAATAAAATTCCTTACAGTTAACACTTCGGGTCCGCTTTCAAGATTCCCCAAGCACGAAATAAAATTACTTTGCGATTATCCGGAGCACAAAGGAACGGGAAAATCGGAACGCATCCTGTGGTCAGCTCCGTGTAAAATTCCTTTCGCTAACCGCCCCAAGAAGTTCCACTTAACTTTCGGGCGAAAGTTTCGGTCGATACTCTCGCCTTCCTTGCATTCAACGCTTCGTGAGTCTATTTGCTCGGACAGGAAACATGTATGGACTAGATAAATAGGACAACATCTAAACTCCATCTATATTTGATTTAAGCTGGTTACTTCGAACGAATTGGATCATCTTCGAACGAAAATATCTAATAAATTAAAAAGTAAAAAGTTTCAGAACAGACAATTTCGTTCTACCAAAAACACCAGCCAATACGAGTTTTCAAAGTAATACAAATAGATTTCGGTTATCTTATTTATTGGATTTATTAATATACATATTTCATTTTATCAAAACTTTCTAAAGTAATTAAACGTTTTCTTTTGTATTATATTTTTATATTTGGCTATGTGAACTATGTGAAATTGTTCAATAAAACTAGTTATAAATTGTATTAAAACTACATTTAGATTATGATGAAATCGAGTTAAATAAAAGAATTACGAGTTCACTCGCATTTCGCAGTGATGTTGATGCAATGAAATAAAAATAAAAAGGTTTTCGCCCATAAAATTTTATTAGAAAAATGTATTTGCTCCCGGTGCATTTTATCACTCATTTTAAGTAGCTTAAACTCCGCAGGATTATATAAAATTCCAGCCACTAAACCGGACCTGTTCAACACGATGAAATCCTCATTAATTAGAACTATTACATCCGCCCACGATTATCACCATTTCTCCACGTTAAATACGTTGTACTCTTAACACGTTCTTCTCTACACATCTTCCGAATCATCCAAGCATTCCATCTTTCTGTTTATATTGCTTTCTTTCCTTTTGTATTGCTCTGTTGGCGAAGCTGCCTGCGTTCAGGTTTGGAGGCCGTCCAAGATCGACGCCCTGCAAAAATGCGCGTGGGTGGAGGAATTAATAGGACGGAGGGGTGCGGAGTGGAGGGAAAAAAGAAAATGAAAAGAATGATGGGGGGAAAATAGGAAAAAGGACGCATAGACGGAATGCGAGTGAGTGGGACGGAGAGAGAGAGGAAGAATGAGAGAAAAAGGGAGAACGCAAAGCGTCGTTCCGCGAATCGATGCTGCTGCGATTGACGGCTCGCAATAATTTCTTCCTTTTTAAAATTCACATCAAAGATTAATCCCGACGCGCCGAAGAAAGTGTTGAAAGGATTAATGGAAATTCTGCGGGTCGTATTTGCTTTGAAGCACGTTGTTTGTATTCGCAAATTGTATTACAGAGAAAGAGGAAAACACGTAATTAACGAATTGAAAATTGCGGATTTTATTGAATTTACACCGCTAATGGATGTAGTCATTAACCTTAAAAATATATATTGAAATACCATGTTAATATCTAGAATCTGTTTCGAACTGTAGACTTATATACTAATTAGTTCGATTGATAATGTAATTAATATGCTTGAAATTGATAGCTGATATATGATTATTGGTATACCTGATATCACGAATAATTTAGGTGCAATCATGTGGTAGTAATGCATTCTAAATTAATATTATACTTTTACTAAAGAAAATTGTTAGTTTTGTTGGGAAAGTTCATCATTCACTCTCATCCATCACTGCCAGTGGTAATATTGGTATTGTGTTGATAGAGCATACTTCCTTTCACAAGTGAAATAAGACACATTTTGAAAGATTACCAAAGGTATATAGATATAAACTAAATTTACTCAAGTTCTGAAATTACAATTTCCCAAATATTTATAGACACACGTTATTTACTTTTAGGAAATCTTATTACAAACAAATAAGAATTCTTACATAATTTATATGAATTTAATTCGGAATATTTTTTTTTAAATTAATTAGTTTTTTTACTTTATATAATTAGTACATTAAAATTCTACTCAATATAATAACTCTTACTTTATAATGGTTTTGTTATCCAACTTTCTTGCACGTACCTAATAGAGTTTCGTGACTTTAAATACCAACTTTTCGCTTAGTTCACATTTTTCCCTTAATGAGTTTTACTTTAAGCACGATTTTTTACTGGATGTAAAAATTACATTAATCAATTGCTAAGCTATTATACTGGAGCCTACAATGTTTAAATCTCTTTGATTATATAAGAAGTAATTTTTATATCAACTTTAAAAGTTGTATCAATTATCCAGCATGATTTATAAATGTGCTAAGTAATATCCAAATTATAACTTATAGAAAGTGGAGTGGAGTTTAAACAGCAGATTGTTATATAAACTTTCCTTTAAGCGGATTAAATTGAGGGAAAACAAAAAGGAGCATCGTTTCCAATTAGGGAAAATGCAAATGCAGAGAAATCCGTTTTTTTTTTACAAATTCTGCGGTTTCAGGTTTTCGAAGTGGCAATGAAAGTTTTATTAACGTTTAAATGTCACCTTTTAGCTTCGTCCAAAGAATAAAAAGAGAGTATATAGTATAGAACTTTTTGATTTCGGTACACGCGGATCACAGGGTCTAATCTGCATCCGCAAACATCCCAGGAACCAATTAAAAGTTTAACGTCGAGTTTCCCCCCTTTCGGGAACAACTAAAACTGACAGACGTTTTTACTGTTAACGCCCCGCGCCGTCCCTTATATATTTATGTACACACATTTTTTCCTTCTCGCCTCTTCGGCGAAGATGTTGAATGGATTTCATAAATTTCAGTTCGTGTAGCTTCTTCTCCCGTTTCTCGAGGCCTTTTACGTTCCGGTTTCTTTCGATGAAATAGGGAGGAATAAAAAAAGCGAAGGGAAGTAAATAATGGGCTTTGCATTCATTTATTTTTTCCTTCCTCTCTCTCTTTCTCGCGCATCTCAGTTGACGAAGATGGGAAATTGGATCCGAATGCGTTGCGTGTATCATTGATTCGGCAATTGAAAAAGAGGATTGCTCCTGATTTGATTTATCCCCCATTTGTATTTAAGAAACGAAAGGAGCTGCACTTAACTGCCGAGTGGACGGGGAATGCATAGAATTTAATTAGTTCTCAATTAAGATTCGAGAATGAATTGGTTTTCAATGCTCATTTGCGATTTGGATCCGGCAACTTCAACTCGAGGTTAATTGTAAATCCTACGAGCAATCTCTTTTCTTCGCCTCAAATGGAAATTGATCAGCCTGTATTTATACCAATTTAAATATTCGATTTTCTTTTATCTATTAAAATATAATTAAAATACTGAAGTTCCTATATAAGATTTAAAATTAAGATAAATATAAGCAAGGATATTGAAGGTTTTGTCTGAAGAGACATGAAAAGTAAGGATTATATATAAAGGATTATCGTTTGTTATATATGAAGTTTTGGTAATGCACTTAATATATTATTAAATGACAATTTCGAGCGGAAACAAAGATGTATATCGTTTAATTAGTTTTCAATTACGGGTGCCATTAGTTAGGTTGTAAATTCTCGTTTTGGAATTACATCTTGAGCCAATATGTATCGATCGAGCCGAAGCTCCAGTCATTTTGTGGATTTAATTAACGCTCGGTTTGCTGGCTGACCGTCTTAGAAACCTAACTAAGGGTGTATATCGATTTTGGTAGCAAGGAAAGCGTCTCGGTTGACTCGCTCCGCGTGCTCTCGTCAGACGTGGGGGAGGGTGGAAAAAAGAACAAACTTTCGGAGCGAGGCGCACAATCAAGGAACATGACAAACTTTCAAAATTAATATGATTAGTTTTTGTTACCTTTGGCAACAGGTGATACGGCTATGAAGTTGACGAGGGCGGCCCCAGTGCCGTGACCCATTAAGGTCACTCTCTCGGGGTCTCCACCGAAGGCCGGAAGGTTTTCCCTGAGCCAATGCAAACCTGCCACCAAGTCCATTAGCCCGAAGTTCCCCTGGGCGCTGCCCTTAGTCCCCGTTTTAAGGAAACCTGCGAACAAAACGCACTATTAATATAAAATCCCTTCGACAAAAAGGAATCGTCTGTCGACAAATAATAACAGAAATAGAACAGCAAGGACACGAACGAAAACACAAACATAAATGGGGTTGGACGCGATGAGTTTGTGCAGCAAACATCGTGCAAATTTAAAACTTTATATTGCCCCGTTAGAGTGGTGGACAAAAAAATGCAAACAGTTCTCGCATTATATTTTTTTATCCTGAAACCGCAAACATAATATCATCCATCTTGTTTCAAGCAACGTTTTATAAATACGCGCCGCAAAAAGTAATTAAAAAT
>JAFMTC010002366.1:98637-118049 GCA_018845635.1 Nicrophorus orbicollis | reverse complement strand
TAATTAGAAAAAAAATCGAAACAAAAGGTAATGAGACTGTATGGGGAGGCAAAGTTCGAGCCTTTATGCGGCTGCCAGAATGGAGCGAAGTTAACGCGCACTTAATTTAATGCGAGGCGAAGGGAAATGTATTATTTTTGGTCAGAAATATGTGGATAATTTTATAAATAAAGTTTAGTTGTATTAAAGGGAGGGGTGCGTGCGTGTGTGTGTTTGTGTGTAAATGTGTGCTTCCGCGTGGGCGGTTTGCGTGTTTGGTTTTGCACATTCCGCGGTTATTTCGCGTTTAATTCTCGCACCGCATTAGCGGAATAAATTCCGTGGAAATGTTATAGGGAAAAACGAAATGAAATATTTGCAGTAGGTGCCTGAATGCGAGCTTTTTTTCATTTATTTTTGCTATCCTCGGAGCTATCGTGCCGGAACGGCGTAAAGTGATTTAATAGCTTTCCATCCTCGCACAAACAACGCAAGCAAATAATTTAATTTTTACTTTTATACATTATATAATTGCAAATTGTAATCATTACACATATTTATGAATAGAAAGAAATATTATTTTTCATGTTGGAAATTGTTACTATTAATTTCAATAATTAATTATATTCTACTAATATATTTGATGTAATTATTGCTAGGGAAATTTAACGTGAATCAAGTGAGACAATATAATATGGTACAATATAAATCAAACACATTAAGTATTCCATTATTTGTAGCTGCAATATTCTCGGTGTGTTGCAAGGGGGGTCCTTACGAAGGTTGCTTTACCGCCATTAAGGTCAAGATGTGTCAAGTGTTGAGAGTAGTGTGGAGCACATTTGTGTGAATTAAGGCAGATTTATGGCACCACCCCAGGCAAAAGTGAATAGTATGTTTGGGGCTGTAAGTGCTCACGGAGATATTTATTTGGCGCCAATTGAATACATTTATAACAACTCCTTGTAATATTTATGTTTAGAAAAGAAATATTTTACTTGTAAAATTTCTTTTTTTGCATAACTCTAGAATTATATTTATTACTTCAATCTTATTAAATTAAATGGGATATCGGGCACGTCCATTCATCATCTGTCCGATTCACAGAATTACAGTTGTCTCAACTATATTCGATGGTTTAAAGTCCACGAACTTTCCTTAACTCGACTTACAGAGATTACTTAACTGAGAGGTTAAGCATGTTGTCTAAATAAATAAAAGTCCAGTTAAATTCGGTTGATAATATGAATAAGCTCAGTAATTGATTAATGTTGATTGTTCAACTGTGGCTACCCAAAATAGTTGCAGCTTATTAAGTGCACACGCGACTAATAACTATTGTGGATCGATGTTGTCCTACATTGTAACCGAATCCGAATGATCCTTTAAATACGAAGCCCTCAAACAAAGACCATCATCCAATCACTTGAATATTAACAGATTAACAAGTTACAATGCAAAGTGTATCCAAAGCAATGGGATTATCCGTAAACAGTTTGAATTGAATGATTTAACAATTAAAATTATTAACGCATTAGATGATTCATTGGAATAGAACGTCTTCATAAATTATAGACGTATTGAAGGAAAATCGCCCGGGGTCAATATCTGAAATGATTCCGGGGCAAATATTTCGAGATTGTAATTAGATTAAGAAGGGTGGTTATAGTGAGTTGTTTTCCGAGGCAATTTTTAGAATGTCTTGTTTGCGAGGCTCCGGAGAGATCGCTGCGTGTTATTTGAGCCGGAAACGAAGATAACTCGACGGGGTAATATTGGATCCCTAACGAGCTGATCATTTTGTCAATTTCCCATTTGATACCGGCACGAATTCGTTGTCTAATTAAACTGAAACGCGCCCAATTTATTATTATTTAGAATGCAATCAAATAGCAATTAATTAATTGATTGTACGGTATTTACATGTTTTGATTTTATTTAATAAAATATACCTTATTTAGAATTATCTTTAAATTAGGGGAGATAATTTGAATGAATTTACTACAAGATCCTTTAATTGAAATACATTTAAATCTCTAAGGAAAACATTGATGTTTGATCTGAAAAGATTACCAAAATCCATTAGGATTCCATTATTGATTGATCATCCCCTAAAAAATATGCGTGCGAGGAACGAGAGGCTCGGTATGTTTATTTGTAAACGATTTTCCTGTTCGTTCGTGGTTTTTTTTTACTCCCATTTACAAGGATTTCAATGCAAGTGGTAAACCGTTCAATATTTGTTTGCAGATAAAATATCTCCCCTTATGCTCGAGTTCTTCGCCGAAATGGCAAATCTACATTTCGTAGAATTTCACATTCAGCGCGTCCATCCATATATTGTTGCCCTCCTCTTGATCTGCTGATTGCATTATACAATACATACATTTTCCAACTATTATTATAATAATTTTGTTCATAAACCCTTATTATAGATTGCTTTAATATACTGATCGATTTTTTTATGTTTAAGAGTAAATATATATAGTCTGAACTTATTGGACACGAATCCAACACCAAAGCAAGGCTTTGAAAATAAAGCTCCTGGGTGTTTTCTTTATATATTGGAAGGCAATGAAATAAATTGTTGAAAGGGATGACCCCATAATAGAAACTTCGAAGGTTGCCACCGACATAGAAGATATTATGAGATACTGCAGGAGAGTCCGGAAAGGGAGGAAAAAAGTTTACGAATAAACTGTAATTGAAAGATTTCCTCTATATTATTGACTTACTTAAAGGTCTCGTATTAGTAAATCCACAACTTTTGAGAATATTTTACAAATTTCTATTATCTTAATATATTTATTGTCTCTAAAGACATAGGTCGATAGTCTTTTAGTCATAAACATATTTATATTATATTTTACTAAGTTAAATATAAACTTTGTATTTCTTTATATGTTCTAATTATCTTATTTATACTTTTCAGGTACGAATAACATTGTATATATTCAACGGTGGTCGTATTCATTTTAATGGAAATTTCAGTAATGCTTGCCTCGAGTGGTAGAAGCAAAAAGAAGGAAATAACTGAGACATTCTCTTTTGAAGGACGTTGGATGAGCGTAAAAAGATCTGTCAACTTTGCAAATTAAAATGTCGTCCTATTTCGAAGTATGGCTGACTGCTCTTTCAACAATGCAAAACCCGCATCGATTTCGCTTCAAGTAGCTGAGCTACTCAAACAGACCTCAATTGCACTCCGATGATCACATTTATGAAGAAACTGCACGATCTTGTACACATTTACCATAAACTTATTCCTTCATTTTTAATATTTTTGCTTTAATTACGTCTTAATAAATTGCAGTAGTAATTGGAGTTTATATATTAAATCGGATCGGATATTTTATTAAGAATTTGTTTATACTGAGAATTTTTATGTTTTTCTCGTAAAAAATGAAAATGTTAATCAGAAAATTGGATGTTAACTGAATTAGTTGAGAAATAATCAATTGAGAATGAGATTTTGAGGTAAGATTTAATTGAATTAGACTAAGGTCGAGCAGATTTGGTAATCGAGTATGAAACAGTAAATCAAGATGTTGGCGGTGCAATGATTAAAGCCGGTATTATGGGAGGTTACACCCCGAGCATATTAATCGGGGCTTGGAATTTCCCTGTGTTAAGTATAGCAGGAATATCAGCAGGGCTCAGCCGTATGGGTGTTAATATTTTGCCCGAACCTGTGATGTAACCTCGGCCGTCGCCGGCGGCGTTTCGCGACACTAACGAGATTATTTCAGCAGGTGGCAACTGTTTCGGGGCTCTTAATCAGACCTGAAGAGACTACTGAAACCGTAGCAATATCCAATCCCGATGCAAAAATGAAGGGTGTAAAATGAAATGAGTGCGACAGGAATGGAAGCTCCGCTAATTAGGAGCATAACTCGCGGGCATAACCATCCCCCATCCGCCCTCCTTGAACCATCGAGGCTGAGTGCAATTTTGAGCTGCTGCGAGTCTACAACTATTTAAGGTTCGTGTTATATTAACTATGAATGTTGTGGCTTTTTATATTCGCGCCGTTGTGTGCATTCGCCGTAAAAAATAACGAGCGCAACTTTAATACTTTAATTAAATCTACCATCCCTTGTAGTGCTGTAGTGCACACTGCAGTTTTAAATCCGAAAATTCTGCGAAAACTCATCCCCCTTCAAACATTCATTAATACTCACTTAACTATATGTGTATACTTTCAAGTATGTACAAGTTACATCTACTATATTGCAGTTGTTGTTATTCATATTAAAACTCCACGAGAATGCACACACACATTAATTACACGATATATAAATAATATGATATTCCATATTAATGCACTATTTTTCTACAATTTATTTAGATGAAAGCAGTCCTCGATTGCACAAATGTACATGATTTAAACATAATTTTTCAGAAAGTAACCTGATCTCTTCGTATATTAAGTTTTTCTTTAGTAGACAGTTGTGAAACCGAAAAGTGCGGAGATTTGCTTTAAGCCGAACGACGAAGAATATCTAAGACGTGAATTCGATGGCGTGGAAAAGTTTGCAGGAGGAAGAAGCTGTTCCTATTTATGAGGCGAAAAGTTTTTCTTTACATACATTTTTTTCGCGATATTTTTTCCTCGCGAATAAACAAAACAAAGAGATCTATATATATATATATAAAGGCCAAAACGTTTTCATCGGCCGTTGTGGGATTTGCGGATGAAGAGAGGATCAAAGAAAATAATGTCTGTTCGTGTTTGTGTTGTTATTTCAATGTCATTTCAGTTCATTTTCCGATACAAAATAAAATAATGTAATTACAAAAATCATATATTTTGTAAACAAATACAATTTGATTAAACAAACAAATTTAATGCGGTGTTTGAGTTATATAAATGATATTAATGCAAGTTAAGAAATGAAGGTTTTAAGAGCTTAACAGTTGAAAACAACAGCGAATTAATTGCTTTGATTATGGATTAAAATGCGATCGCTGTTAGTTTTCTTTTTTCCAATTTATTTATGAATATGTGAATCGCATTCATTGGTGCACAAAGGGGAATAATCCTTTAATTATTCTGTAGATTTGGATGCGGTTTTGCGCTGGTTCAATTATGGTTCGGACGTAAATTTAAATGAAGGTAAATGATGTGTTAATTATATCGGAATTAAGTAAAATTTAGTTGTACAGTCTAATTACCTAATATGCCAAGTCTAAAATTAATGGTAACTACGATGACTTTGCCGGCGGATGCCAGAACAGTGCCGTCGTAAGGGTTTCCTGAATTCCATTCGTAACTCTCCCCGTGCACATAAACGACACAAGGAAGAGGTTCTGGATATTCCTCACCGGCACCTAAAACCAATAAAATCCAATTAGTATACGGAAAATCCAATATAGAGGGGGTTAGTCGCGGCCGCTCGACGAGCTGCAAAGGGAATGGGTGGGATGCGAGGGATGAAATCGAACCTTCAGATTCGCCCATATTTCCTTCCTTCCTTCCTTCCTTCCATCAGAAGTTCGCTGTTTTTAAGACCCGTTGAAAATTCGATACGCGAGAAGCAAACACCACCTTTTCGTAATCCGATATCGCGTCATGTAACGCATGTGTAGCGAATACACGGCTCCCTTTTCCGTCCCTTTATATGTACGTTTCTTTTTCCCTCAACCCACATCCTCCATTCTTCTTCCTCTCTCTCTTTCTATTTTTTTACGCTTTAGCCTTCGTACGATTTCTATTAAATTTGTAACGGATAACTGTCAAAGGGATTCGGGTCGCAGCTACTACTACACATTGCGCAAATTTGCCGACGCGGATTCAATTTTTGCCCGACATTCTCTCGCTGGAATAACGCATCATGTGCCATCCATGCAGAAGAGCACTTTTGCAATTTAATTAGAAATCAATAGTTTTTAGTGGTGCCGCCTCCTGCGGCTCTCTGGGCCCACGGCCAAGGGTTCATCCATCGGCCGACAACAATGTTCTGAAATATTTTCGACACGGTGAAAGTCGCGAGGACGAAGCCAAAATCGGTAAACGAAAACTTGGCGTGGGCCCAACGCAATGTTCGTAACCTCCTGCTGCATCCCCGACGGGCGAATCGAAGAAACCGGAAACGACATTTAAAAGAAAATAGAAACGATGCGGAGAATGAAAACGAGTTCAGCAAACGCGTTAATCAATTCATTAACCGGTATATTAATTATAACAATTTGCCTAATTGAACTCGATGTTTACAGTTCATTAATTAATTAAAATGGAATTTGCTGCACTATTGGCACCACATTATTGCGTACCGCCACCATTGGAGACTTTACGCACGTTTACACATTTATAAATTTATGGTATATGCATATCAATGTGATGGTCATAAAAGAAGGTACGAAGCATTATAAATCGATCTCGCATCACTTCATTATTCATCCGCAGGACTCACTCCACTTACATTTCCGGCCATTTTCTAACTGGCTTTTCTTTCTGTGACATTGATTGAAGGCCCTAAAACCATTCAATCAAGCTTCCGAACATTCAAGGGTATTCAAATATATTTGAACATTTTCTATTCAACATTTAAACATTATACATAAAACTTTTGAATATATATATAGATATATGAAGTAAATTATTATTTTGTCATTAAACAGTGAGTAATATATTTTCAAGTGGAAATGCAGTACAAGTATCATATAAAAACTATGAATACACCATATTTTTCTTTCATGCGAAAGATTGCAACGCAACATAAAAGGCCCTATTATTACTTTCCCGTGTAAACATTATGGATTATTTATGAATCAAAATGAAACAGCTTTTTCCCTTTTTTCATCTTCTACATAATTCTTTTCTTACTTAAATAACGTATTCCTTTATGTTTAATCATTCTTAATTCAATTTGATACATCTATTACAACAGTAATGAAAAGAAAAGTTTTAAAAATAATGAAAATAAGCTTATTTTAAACTTTAGGTGTGCAAAATGTGAATTTATATTAATTCCGTAAAGTGCATTTTAATAGAGTGGAGTTGTATATTGCAACGTAAGCAAATAATTAACCCGAGAGTTGTCGACGGAACAAAAGCAATGTTCACTTTTCATTGGAGCGAATGAAAACGCATTTCAGCGGCATAATTGAAATAGCTGGAAGTTAATAGTGTGGGATTTTGCTGTTAAGATAATTAAAGCATGTCATGATTTAGGATTTGTTTCGGGAGAGGGAATTTAGATAAACAGAGATAGTTCCGAACACTTCAACAGCATCTGCGTTTCGGCGGATGCAATTCACGGTTACGTTGGTTTTGACGCATCGCCAAGTTCGCTGATAAATTTGGGGTACACCAATTGGGGGGGCGCTTCCCCAAAACGAGGGTGTATCATCATGCCAGAGCAACACATCGCACAAAATCGCAGCATCCGAGCGAGATGGACGGATTGTATATGAAGGAGAAACATTGAATAAAGTATGAAATCGTGTTCCATTCCGAGTCGACTTCGAAGTTTTTTAATTGATCGCACGCAAAACTTAGCAGGCGCAATAAATTAATTTGCCGTGGGTTTATTTAATTATGGAGAATTTTGACTAATTGGAGCCAAAAACTTTATGATATACGGCTTTGTTTGCTACATGAAATATTGCCCAGCCAGATGAATTCTTAAAACGGATTCGCTGTTTGCGTTAATTACAAAAGAAAGTTGTTGTCGGTTTCTTCTTTTATTTTCATCTCCTTTCCACTTCGCGGCTTCAGAGCGTGGTGGAGGGGGAAGGGATGCGAGTGTTTATTAATTTAACCCGAAAGTTTCCGGTGATTATTTTAATTGCACCTGGATTTTTGTGCGTTCGCGGCACAATTTCGAGCACATTTTTTATCTTGGAATTACCGCATTTGCTTTTGTGGAAGTGGCGAAAATGAATACAGGCGTCAGTTGAAAATGTGCACCGCTTCAGATAAATGCTTGCAACATGTTTGTTCTGACTGTAATCGCCTCCCATTTGCCACAACCACCCGACGTCTCCCTCCGAACATATTTTTCCTATTTTTATTGTGTATTGTTTGCTTCCCCTCGCATTTTTTTTTGTCGAAGGACAAAATAAAATATGTGGAAGGTCTCTCGGTATTAATTTCGTTTCCACAATCAAATGTTGCACAATCCCGGGAATGGCGGAATTGAAACGTAACACAGCTTAATCTAATCAACGTCGAATTAAAATTGACAACTTCAAAGGGACGAGCGGTTCATTCCGACCTAGTGATTTTTTGTTTGTTTCGTTTTCAGTTTCAGCTGTTAAATAATTATGTTTCTTTTTTTTTTTGGCTGAAAAGTCGACTAATTGATGCGAGTCCTTGTTTGTCGCTAAGTGGAATTAATTTACGTGCCGCAATTCATTATTTCTAAGTGGAAAGGGCTGCGGCAATTTATAAATGTAATAAATATCGGGGACGACGCGTCCCGGGAATTTCTCATATGAGCGAATTTATTGAACGTTAAAATTTTCCGTTTTTTGATTTAAAGCTCTTCTCAGCCTCTTATTACATCGATATTTATATGTGACATCCATTCAAGCGGAAAATATTGTTTTGCATAACTTCTTTCGTATAATCTTCCACCCTTGCCAAATATTTTTTACGTCCAATACTAAATACATTCATATTGACATCATAGAACTTACTATGAAAAAAAAAACTGAAAGAATTTTCAAGTTGCCTGAAATATAGAGAAAGGTTGTAGAATAGAATGTCATTAAGTTTTTTTAGTTTTGTTTGATTATTACTGTGTAAATACATTATATACATATTCCTATTGTCATTAGTAATTGACTGAGTAAATAATCCATCAGGGAGGACTGTGGTTTATAGCCTGACTTTGTTGGTGATTCGAAGAGAAAGCTGGTTGTGGTCGTGATTGGATGAATGTGGAAAGCCGTGCGTGCGAGATTTGTGACAATGGGGAAGAGACAGATGCATTGAGCTTGAGATTGTCGAGGATTAATATGGGACTAGTATCATACAGACACACACACACAAAAACAATGTGAATGAAGGAAAACAATACTTGAATGGGAATGAATGGCTCAAAAAATGATGAAGCATTGAAATTTGAATTCCAACAATAGTCAGCATTAATTATTGTCTAATAAATAAAACAGATTTACTTGACTTATTTTGCTGATAAAACATATTCTTTTTCAAAATTTTCAGGAAATTTCTTATAGTTGTATTCGAAAACAAACATTATTCCTCCCTCTCTCACAATTTTATGTCCAAACCTACAATTTTTCTTCCCTTATCCAATTATGTATATCTCGTAATCCAGATGTCCCTCCAAAATTCAAAACTGCATGATCTGTCATCATTCTTATACATATTTGCTCCTAATAAAGCTAAAATCTAGGGTAATTTAATAGTTTAAGATTTAACAAGCCGTAAAGCTTGTTAGAATGCATACAACGTATGGTTACGGTCCAATTTAAAAAGGTTGCAGTAAAGAATTTACGTTGAAGATAAACTTAAAATTAAACTTTAGAACTTTGCATTCATAGTGCGCACGTCGCCATGTAATCATCCGAAATATATTCACCTCCTAAAAGTACTCAATAATTAAGTGAATTAGATCTCCATCTGCAGAGGAATGAAGAATGAACTGGAGCTCAATTCCCGCAGGACGAATAACATGAAAAGTTAGGTAATTTTATGCAGTTATAATGCGGTTATTCAGGATACTAATTTAAGAAAAAGTTAAGAGTAATCCAAGATATCTTTTTTGTTGCTTCGCTGAGAAATGCATAACCAATGATAAAAAAAACCGAGATGTATCATTGATGCAAATTTTAGGACGATAAGCTTTAATGTTTCCCCTGTGAACATTGGTTTAAAATTCAGAAAGTTTTCATGTTGAAGCAACTTATTCCGAGTCCCAACTTATTCTTCCTTATATATATTTTTTAGTCTCCGTTCAAGCGACCGCAATTGTCGCTTCGAGAAGAAAAAAAAATGCGAATTTACATGTCTTTGGCGAATCGCTTTTGCTATTAATTTATGCAATTTGCTACATCCGGAAAGAAAATTGCATTTTCCCCTATTGCGAAGGAATAAACATATTGTTCGCATTTCTCTCCTTCGGCCCGTTGCGTCGTGCGTGTTTTATTGAAGGGGGTGCGCTTGATGTTTATCCATAAAAAGTGCGATAAAGGAAAAATGGGACACGTCCCAATCTTATTCAATTTGGTGGGTGACGAAATGGGTGTAGGTAATTTGATTACAATGGCATTTATAAGTAAGACGAATGGGCGTCGCGTCGTCCGCACTTCATCTCATTTAATACTAAATTCAATTTCGCAAATGATACATTTTAATGTGCACGTGGAAATCTTATATCATTTCGGAAAGTGGAACGTGCGACCATTTTTTATGGGACATTTTGTAACGCATACATAACGCTTGCAGGCGCATAGAAAGTGTGCATTAACTGCCGACCGAGCGGCCACTTTTAATATCCACACAAACGGGAATTTTGCACCAATTTTATTTATCGTCCGCATTATCCCGTTTCCCCTAACCCATTTCCACCAAAAATATTTACTCATTTCCATTTGGAAAATCCTCGACGAAAAATATTGCAATGCGCTCACCCAAATTAAGAACGCAATAACACCGAATTTATTTGTAAGGCTAGTAATATTTCACTTCATTTTAAGAAATATTATATTTCAGACATTTACTGCAATTTATTATGTTACTGCGCATACTACTTCTCTGCATTTACAAAAATATATTCATTTAGATATTCAATTTATTCGTAAGGAAAATTTTTCAATACAGTTACAGCCAAACGGCTCTAAACACAACAATCAATTAACATGTGTTGGATTCCCCAACTATCCAGCTTTCATATGCATATTTAGGATCTGTTCTATCTATTACGGTTTTCGAGAAAATCGCTAAAATGTGAAGACACTGCTATTTTTCGGCTGTTAATTTTTCATTTCTTCAACTTTGACAGCGAATTACAGCCAAACGGCTCAAGGCACAGCAATAAATGAACATGCGTTACATTCCCCAACTATCCTAGTTTCATAAACATCTTTCATATCTTTTCTATCTATTATGGTTTTCGAGAAAATCGCTAAAATGTGAAGACGCTGCTTTTTCGCACGTTATTTTTTCATTTCTTCAACTTTGACAGCGAATTACAGCCAAACCGCTCTAGCCACAGCAATACATGAATATGCGTTACATTCCCCAATAATCCTAGTTTCATAAACATCTTTTATATCATTTCTATCTATGATGGTTTTCGAGAAAATCGCTAAAATGTGAAAACAGTGGTATTTTTCGGCTGTTGAGCACTTTATTAATTGAATGATGTTCTTCGCATTTTTAATAGTAATTAATTACGAACATTTACATTTATTTGATTTCTTTCTGGGACATTGTATAAATTACATTCTCAATTTAAACGTTTTTCCCATTTATCGCCATTTTATTGTCCAAATTAAAATGCCAAATGCACGTTCACTATTTAATTAGTTCCATTTGTAAATAAAAATAAATTAAAATAAAATCGCAATCCATTAGAATGTATTTCGCACCGTCCAATTCCATGTTCGTTTTCCGATTTACATGTGTGTTTATTCTGTCCATGTTCTACTGAAATCACTTGGATTTAATTGAACCAGAATATTTAATAAAAACATCATTTTCATTAATTGAAATGTCCACATGCAGGAAATATATATACACACACACACTATACGAGATCGATCGTTGTTATGTAAATTTTGTTTTATAATGTTAAACAATTGCAATTCAATTATCTATACATACAATAATATTAATAATAATAGTTAAATATAGTTTTATTACTAATAAATAATATATTTAAAAATTTTCGAATTCTAAATATAATAACAGGAATATGGATTAATAGATATATTCTATATTTATATGAAATTTACAATTGTCTATGGATAGTTGCTTGTATACAAATGTTATGTTAAAAATGGTTTGGATATACGGTATACAATTGTGAGAAGGGTGTAAGCCAATCTAATATAATATATATAAGTTTATTAATAATTTCTTGCAAAAAAATATAAAATTTAGAATTTGTATTTCGAATTAGAATCAATTGACTTATATTTTATTATATTATAATAGTTAAATATCCGGGTGAAAAGTCCTATAGTCAAATTCTTTAAATTGAAATGTTAACAAATGTGTGTAATACTTGAAATATTTATATCACCCAAAATAATCAAAATCTGCGTTGAATTCGAGCAGGGATTGAAATGTGAAGAACGCCAAAAACGTAAAGCCAAGTTGTAAATATTTATATTTGAAGTGGTGGAAGATAAATTTCGGGTCTGGTGCATTTATAAATGTTTCACATAGGCCATAAATTACAGCGTCAGCCGATATTCTGGAGCCACCAAAAACCAACCCCGAACGGTGTGCGCTTCAAGACTTCCCACCCTTCCAAACACATCGCGTTTTCTTAATACCCCCACGGCTAATTCTCGAAAGCCCTGAAACAAAAGGAGAGAGGAAAAAACCCAAAGAGCCGAAACACACACAGGCAATTTAACTTTGACACTCGACTAAATAATAGCCTTTTTTTCTTTTGCGCCAAACTGGAATTCATCCTGCTAATTGGCTTAATTATTTCTCCAAAGTCAACTTTTTTCCACCTCCTGCGAAGCGTACGAACGAAATTTATCATAGGAGAATGTTGCACGTTGTTTTCCATTAGTTTTTTTGTTGTTATTGTTGTTGTTGTTGGTGCGGAGGTTTATCTTCACCCTCTGTGTTCCATGTGGATTTCCTCATTCATAAATTCTATGCATCCGCAGTTATAATTCTCCCTCGACGGATCAATAACCTTTTTCCTCTCAACAAAAAAAATAAAATCGTAAATACGCATATACACATGAAGTCGCATAAAAAATAAATAAAACGAAAACAAGAATGTTGTTTTATCTTCGCGGAGGAAGCTGTTTGAGCTTTTACATCCACTCTCTTCGGATGGGCTTCGAGTAGATGCATTAAATTCGCGAATACATTTTTAGATTATCGGTTTTTAGATTACCATTTTAAAAATTTCATATTATCAATACGATTTACAAAGAATCTTGTTAATATGCATTCATATAAATGACAGTACTTGACAAGTGTCAAGACAAGATATCCAAACGTTTAAATGGACTCTCTTAAAATTGTACATAACTTCCTTGAATCAAATGCATTAAATTCGCGAAATACGTGTCGCGATTACTGTTTTCAGCCTGAAATGTCCCCGCTTAATAAGATAGGCAACAAAAGGGCCCGAGCCCATTAATCCAGCCCCCACCAAAAGTAACCATAACTCCATACAAACCAAAGCAGCCTCCTGATTTATTGCATGAGTTATTGTCGGCAATTAGAATTACAAAAGCAGCCACATTCGGGGATTACACGGCCGCCGCAATTAGACGTAAAACTAAATTGCAATTGAATAATTTCACGTTTTAATGAAGTTTCCAGTTCATTACGGAGCACAAAAATAAATGATCGGACGGTTTCCCTACTTACGCTTCTCGTAATAACACCGGTGGTTTTTAAGGGGGGGCGCAACATAAAAATTCCCTGAATTTAATTAAAACATTTTTCATATTCTCTTTCTCCCTTCGCAATGTTTCCAAACCGCGTTTCGAAACCAGCAGAAAGAACACAGAAAAGTACACACGTACACACCTTATAGCACCCTTAACCAACCGCAGGTTGCAGATTTGTATTTAACCGAGAGCAGAAAGAAAAACAGAGCGAAAGGAAAATCTTTCTACTAATTAAACATAATCCCCACGGGAATTTTCCACTTTGGTCGATGTTAAACGTGTTGTTTTTTCTCCTTCTTCCTTCTGCACCGTCTCCTCCTCATCTCTTACCACTCAGTCCGACCCTCCTTGCAACCCCGTTTCGCGTGTCTAGACATCAAAAAGTAAATGTCGCTTCAGAAACGCCGAGGAATGAATTACATTGCCTTCAAAAGATATCTGCCATAAAATAACTGAAGAAAATTACATTCAAATGTCGCATACCATACATTTTATTTTGCTTCTACCTCGTGTATTATTAACAAACGAGAATACAGTTTATTCTACTCATATTACATTTTTTTTACTTATTTTCTTGAAACATAGTTTTATAATTAAATAAATGTATTGTTTTATATAACATTTCTAAATAATTACAATACAATTAACATTTGACTAGATGAAGATGATTATATTATCTAAAAATTATTGAAAGCTTAATTTGAAAGTTATTATTGCAGTTTGATAATTAAATATTACAATTATTCATTAATTTGATAAACGTACAGATTTGCAATCAAATTGATTAATAAATAAATGTTGAATTTAACTAGATATTACACAAGTTCACTGAATTATATTGTTTGTTTAAAACATATCAATGTAATGGCAATAATGAAAAAAGAAATAATCTGGCAATGCATATAAATTATACAATTTCGTGCGGAATCAATCAGCAGCGCTCGAAATTATTCATACGGATTTGAATGGATTCCATATTTGCAGTAATGTAAATGTAAATGTTTTCATTTAATTATATGTATTTTGTTTAATGCCGACTCGTGCAAATTCAAATGCGAGCAGGCTCTGCTTTAATTATTCGTTTTTGTTTTGTTTGTTTAGCTTCGTTTTTTTTTTCTTCCTTATTTAATTAGTAGGCTTACCGAAAAAAAAAAATATAAGGGAGGAAAGAAATTACACGACGTTTCGCGAAATTCATGTAAATTTTCCGTTATTATTTAAATGAGAGGCGGCGCCACGGAAGCTAAATCATCCACAAAAATACACTCAATTTCGTTGTTATTATTTCGGCTTGGAAATACTTGCGCTCGAAAGGTGAAAAGCCGCAGGAGAATTAATCCTGAAAAGGAAGCTAAGGTCTTTGAAAATTGCACCAACCCTTCGAGCTGATTAAGGAAAAACGAATTTACGGTTATTGCTTTATAGTTGTTGTATTTTTTTTAACTTTCTTATTTAATAACCAGTTTAAAAATTAGTGTAAATTAATGGGAATTTATTGATCTAAAATATATCTTTGAACAAGGTATTTACTTATTGAGTAAACAATATAACCATACTTTCTATTAATTTACGTTATGATGAAAATGATTATCATAAATATTATGTGTATTTCCAATAATTAATGATAATTAGAGCGTTTGCCAATGAAGTTTTCATGCGTTTATTAAACAAAAAATATTTGTAGCTTTGTGATTTCGAATCAATTATGTAAGTAATTTGGTGCAATTTAATCTGATTATCCTAAACCATTCCATTGTTAATAGTGTTACATTGAAATATAATATGTATATTTCGGGTTCCCTCCCATGTGTGCACGTTTCTATTGATTTGCAGTTGCAGCAAACCGTACGCATCCCGTTAGATAACAAAGATATTATGCAACCTTGACGCAATAAATAAACAAGTTATGCGCTTGGATAAATACGTGTATATTGTAATGTACAGTGTTATAAAATAAAATTGTAATAATTCAAACGTGTGAAATGTATTTATGTCAGAGGAAAGTAGAACTGCGTTTTCATGCGCTTAAAGGCGTGGAAAAGGGATTCTTATCGCAAGAGAAAAAATAAGGGGGATGGGGGGGGCAAGGGTAAAACTTTTGCTGTTCTGTGTCACCTGCACACGGTAGTTTGCATTTAGTTTTAAAGTCAATCTTGGGGATGTAAAAACTTATCCGAGTATGCAAGTATGTATAACTGGGACGTCGTCGCATGGGGAATTTCTCCTGGGGATCGTTGTGCGAAAGGAAAATCTGGAATAATCCGCAATCCGACTGTTCCTACATGTGTACCAAATATGTTATGTGCGTTTGGAGCTTCAGAAGACCACGACGGTAAATGCCAACCGATTCGATCCGGCCAAGAGCGATGAATATTTAAATAAGGAAGAGGATTCGGTGCAAAGATATTCGGAGGAGGAGGAGGCAGTAAATAACGTCGCGTTCGTGAATTACATAAAAATTTATTGGACAGAAGGAGCTTCATAACCGACAATAAATGTAGATGCGAATCCTTGGGAGTAGTGACACAGGCGAATTGAATATTAAATAAAGCAATGGGAGAACGCGACGAAGTTGGGATACGGTTTTGGCTGAAGAGGAAATCACCCCGAAAGCATTATAGATTATAGATTTATCATGTAAACCGTAAAATATAACTGCGTCCCTCTGAATGCGACGCGCGCGCTTTGAATGCAAAAGGAACCCACAAACTCCCTTCTCAGTTCTTTTTCATTTTTAATAGACGCAAAGATGCAGATACATCCCCAAAAAGCGCTTCGATCATAGCATATACGATTAAATCGTTTAGGCCGAAATATGCAAACTGTCGGTTAATATTTAACTGGAGGACCAACTCGAACACGGATGCGTGCCTTATCGGTATAATGCAGTAGGTAATGCATGTTGCTTGCTCTCACTTCCGTCTGGTACCATCGACGTAATTGAATTGAGTCAAACATCCCTCTGATGTCAGTCGCATGTACACGCATATCACCGCAATCTCCTGTTTACCAAAGGGACAATGCAGTGCAGCTGCAGCAAACCAAACATAAAAAGCATTAAAAGCAATTCCGAGATGCCATTTATAGAAACTTTTACAGAAACTTTCTTTATACAACCCACGTACAAACAATACAACAATAAGTTGCTCGAATCTTTTATTCTATTTTCCGACATTTTCCCCCCCTGCATATTCTCGCCATTTGTAAAGTTGAATTTCATTCCAAACTAACAATGAACAAATGCATACAATTAATATAATATACACCGAAATTATCTTAACTTTTTATAACAAAATTACGATTATTTTAACATTATTTTTAGATAAACTTGAATCTGTATTTGTTGTTTCATTTCAGTTATGTAATGCTTGTAATCTGCCCAAGACCACGTCGTAATCAATTGATTGAACATCGATGTTATATAGGATAACAACGTAGCATGTAACTCCAACTAAATTCAATGAAAGGACCATTAAATTAGACACTAGTTGCTGTGCTTACACAGCTTTAACTAAAGCATGAATGAATTCCGTAGAATTTACTACCAGATTTCTTAGTGTCAATTGAAAGAACTTGAATATATTTATTAAATAATAACGTAAACTTAATTCAATTAAAAAACTGTTTTAATTGATAGATTAACTTTAATATTTACTCTAAATTATTAGCTTAATTAATTTTAAGTATGGTTTTGTAAATATTAAGGAAAATACAGAAAGGAAGGATTATAGTTGTGGGGTCTGCAATAACTCGGTTTATTCGCATGATTTTTGTCTTTAAGGCTCTCGTATAATATGTATACGTATACGTGTATGAAAGAGTATGTGAGTGGATCTGGGTGAGAGCGGTTTACTTTGTTTAGTAGCTTCATTGTTCTATTTCCACGCGTTCTTTGTCCCCGAGTTCCAACTTTGCGAAACTCTCGCACTTATTACTCGCTCCTTCACTAAAGATTCTCCGTCTCCTTTGTTTCGCATTATTTCGGAATTATCTAGCTAAAGCGAAAACACGTACCGGGGAAAACTAAAACACCTGCGAAAACTTGCGCTCGCTTATTATTATTTCGTTTGGCGACGGACGGGTGGATGCGCCGGGATACAAGCAACAAAAATTTCAGAGAGGAATGAAAACGATGATTTGAACAACGGAATTACGTCGGCGTTCAAATCTTAATTCACTTTGAATGGTGAGCGTCGATTGTCCGTAATGCGAAAGAATGGGTGAAAGGGCGAGGAGGATAAAAAGTCGAGAAGATCAAAAGGGAAAACGCAACGGGATTCGTCTGTAATTAACTGCGAGGGAGAAGAGTGTGTGTGAGAGAGAGAGGAATTGAGAAATATCTTCAGGCACGGACGATCCTCGCTCTGCGAAACGAGCGGATCCACTAAAACTCATTTCCAACCAGCTTATTGCCAATTTCATAAATCATACTCAAGCACTAATTTCTATTGACGTTTCTATCAATACCAAATTGTCTTCTTTTCCGTCTCCTCCAAACATTTTAATCTTCCTACCTAACAACTCCCCGGATGGAAAAATCTTAATTCCTTTCTGAAACGTTCCCCAATCGTTACGATACTATTTGTAAAAACAACACGTATCACAAATAAATCATAATATTTAACTCTAACATTTATCGATTCTCATTCATTTCTCCTTCAAAAGAAGATGTGCATGGTTATTAAGACTCATATCAAATTGATACAAAATTATATGATTTCTTTCTATATATAAAGATACATGAAAATCATATATTCATATATTTATCATTTTATTCAAAATTGATTACAGTTATATTTAGGATGTGATTAACTTGATCAGCTTTACTTCTGTAAAGCTCAATTACTATTGGCGTTGCGCATAATAATGTTGTCAATATTAAACTAGGATATTGCAGAGTCAAGTGACCTATTTACTTTGACTTTGAATCGCATTTAATTTATCTACCCAGATATTGTTGGCATTAACCAATACAATTACTGTATCAACAATTTACAATTAGTCTACTGAACGCTTTATCCTAAGCTTTAATCATTTTAAATTTCCTTGTTTCCAATTAATACATTGTTTCAATAAATTTTTTATAGTATAAAATAATTACAATAATGTTTTGACAATATGTTTTATGTTAGTTATTAAAGTTGTATTTTTTGTTCTAATAAATATACGGGTCTAACGTTGTTGATGTAGTAAGGTTATTAACTTAAGTAGGATGTCCGGCTTCGAAGAGAAATCGTGTTTTCCGTGTAACTAGTGCACAAATTGCTGGAAACATGAAGAAAGGAAGTGGAGTGGCTCTAGTCCTTCTCCCCACGGGGAACCTTCATCCATCAACTGTCGTTTCGTCAAAAACAGTAACGAGAAATATACCTATTATGTAAAGCCCAACATATTCCGAGATCCACGACCGAATCCAGCGGAATACATGAAAATTTGATTTGTTGAGGTCATTATCGTACGCTACGCCCAACATAAATACCAACGAAGCATTTAAATATAAAAGGATGAGCAGATATTTATACTAGGCTTTGCGGACTTCCGTATTAGTAAAGACATCCTTTACAGAATTTCACTGCTGTTTTCGGCCGTAAATCACTTGTATCATTCGACCGAAGTTTATCACGTCCCACACCGAAATTAACAAATAAATTAATCGTGAATTATTGCTCCCCGTGAACGTTCCTCCCTTAGCCTATAAAACTTATCCGCGGGGTGTGCGGATACACACACCCTTATCATCCTCGCAACGGGGACGAGTGGACCATTCAGCTTTACGAGCGCGTTCCGGCATAACGAGAAAACTGTGCGAGGAAGAACAAACGCAACGGATATTTCCCGATGTTGCATAAATAACGTTAGGCAAAAAAAAT
>JAFMTC010002366.1:76813-98408 GCA_018845635.1 Nicrophorus orbicollis | reverse complement strand
ACCCTCGGAGAGCCGCATAGTTTCACTTCGTAACAATTCGCAGATATCAATAAAGCCACTTTGATGGATCGACGGAAATTTATTTCCAAACGGAAACACTGCCAAGAACCCTGCGCTCGCCGCGTGTTTCCTCTACATCATTCTGCACAAACACGTACACACGCGGAAACGCGGATAATACCCGAAATGGAGATTCGAATAAACAAAAACGATATCTATTCATGTTCCAGAAAGCCGCCTCTTATCCCATGTAATATTTCAAAGGTACATGCAAAATGGAGGCTTTCAGTCTTGCAAATCCTTCCACTACCACATATCGCAAAACTTGTATACAATCTGACGCATTTCATAACAAAAAAACTGAATTTGTAGCAATGGATAAAAAATAAAAATCTTTAAATTATTTAGAGAGTTTTCTTACAGAACTTTACTAACTTGTAACTTAAAGCATAAATATTTTAATTTATAGTTTTATGAAATATGCAAATGTAATTGGTAAAATTGTATATATTTGAAATGATTAGAAAGTACGATGTTTGCCGAATCATGTAATATTTGCCTCAGATATTGATTTAGTTGTTTTTTTTTAGTCATAATGGCCTGAAGGGAAAATCTGGAAAAAATTCAATTACAAAAATTCATTTAAAAAGCAAACAGAGTGGTCGGAGCTGAGCTGAGCAAAGCATTGTATAAACGTGAGATGTTTCGCGTGTATTTCACAAAATAACTAAACGCAGTAATAAAGCAGTCCACAACTTTCTATAATTGGTCTAGCAAGTTCTGCAAAGTTCGTGCTACGAACTCATCCCCCATCATGTGATCGTGACCTGCGCAAAATTTAATTCCTTCTTAACGGCATCCGTTTTGATTGATTCGCATGCCGGCTCCGTTACTTTCCCTATTTGCGATCGTTTGATGTTGAACTTGGTAATTCAGTTGCAAGTTTGCGGCAATCCGTTAAACTTTACGAAATTAGTTGGGACCAACTCTTCGAAATACACATCCGCAGGGTAATATATATAATACACATCTAGAGATGGGTTATTGAATTTGAACTACGAATATGGGAAAATTCCAAAGATTCAATCAAATCAATTGTGATATTTAATCAAATCATTTACAAAGTTACTAAGTACAACATTTTATAAAGTTACCTTTTCTTGCTTTTTTTTTCGTAAGATTTCTCGAATTAAGAATTATTTTGAAATTACTACTTATTCAGCTAATTGCAGGATTTTTCATTGACTTTATGAAATGAGCCACTATTAAATCTTATCAGCATTTGTTGAATGCAACACGATGAAAATACAGATATTTGTAGTGGTCGTTCAACCTAGGCGCAGGACCATATTCAAATCCTTCCCCACAGTCAAACATCTTGAATGGTGAATCTCGACGGGATCCTTAAAATTTGCACACGCAAATGGTCAATCTCCGCCTAACGGTTTTCCTTTCTGCCATATATATATATATATATGTGTGTCCTCTTTTTATACACAGATAAAGCTTTCGGACTTGATATAATGGCTGGGATAAGGAGAAATAGTCTGCCTTTATTCCGTGAGCGATAACGCTTCTTTGCGTTTGTTTATTGCTGTTTAGGTCTCTTTCAATCTTTGGGGGATTTACTTTTTTGTGCTTCTCCTTATTTTTATGCTACCCAGCGGTTGCCGTCCGCTCGTTTTCCTCTTTTTCTGCTGCGGGAAAACTTATCGTCGAAGCATTTCCAGCGCAGGTCTAATTTACCGTCAGGCATCAGGTGCAAGAAGTTTCGGCAATTCAGACGTTGATAATTAGTAAGTTAATCTCCCCAGCGACATGGTGAGTACATATAATACGTCACCCAGGTATAGTTTAGCGCCATCGAAGCAGACGTTAACACGTTCGTGCGGGCTTCGAGGTAAATTACCCTCACAAATTATTGGATTAGATGTGCGTGCGTACGTATTAAGGAAAACTTGCATTCGCACCCCTCGAATTTACCAATAAGTCATTTGAAGCTAAGATCAATTTGGCGGTCGGCCGTTCCGGGCGTGTGTCAACAAGTATCCCTGTTATCCTTTCTCCTCCTCCTCCGAACATAATCCAAATATCTTGCATCGAACGCCGAGCGTGTCTCTCAACCCTTTCGAATAATCCGCCGCGAACATTATCATCGATAATCCATAGAGATTGCTGTAGCTTTCCCTCACTTCCGCACTGCTTGCAGACTGCTCCATCAAACACTGCAATGCACTACGGAATTGATGGAAAACCTACATTGTAGTCGTGGAAATCCATGGTGTCCGGAAGCAAACAACGAGCGGCGTCGTGCAAATAACGCCCATCTCGGTGCTAAATAAAATATGTTCGGATCCATTGATTTGTGTCTTGATTGTGTTTGATTTTTCACCCTGCATCCTCCTCCCAACTTCAATCTGCAAAATTGATTTTGCATGCATGTACATTTGCGTTTCGAAAAAAGTTTCGCTTCGTCCTTTTTTCCGTTCTTCTTGTCGTTCGTTCTGTATCCAGCATAAATTCGCGAGATATTTTAAATTGCTTTACGGGAAACAACGTATCAACCGTTCCAATCTACATCGTCCCTTCCATTTCCAATACAAATCAATATTTGTATACAAAACACATGATGTATACAACAAACAACTTGCATAGTGAAGAACAATGAAACACAATTCTAATTGGTAAGATTTCTTACTTTTCATGTCTAGTCATTTCTAGGATAACTTTATTTAGTGAACAAACATGTATTACACCTTTCTTCGAAAAAATCTAGGGATTCATTAATTATGTTACGAAATTATAAAATAATTAACATTATAAATTAAATAATGTGTATATTTTAATAATTTCCTGATTAAATTTTAATTTACATGAAATTATTTGTATTAATGTAATTTTCAACTTTTAGCAATTGAATTGAAAACTATACAACAATATTATATCCACTGCAATTTCCATTTGGGAATAAAGCAAATGTTAATTATTTTTATATGCGCACATCGAATGTATAAATACACCATTCACAAGTGGGCTAATAAATAAATGCGGCACGACATGAATATGCGGAATATACCCAATTTTATTATATTTATAGTAATTGCTTTCATTATACTAATTGCGTTATGTTAATAATTACAAGCAATATTTATTATAAAGACTATATTCAAAGTTCATATAATCAAAATTCAATTAAAAAAGCAATTTATTTCAATTTTATAATCCATTTTTTGTTGTATATTATTTAATTTATTTACAATCTATAGGACATCCTCTTTATTTCTGAGGTCCTTTTCCTCCTCACCAAAATAATCACGTTAGCTTTGAGTTTGTGATGTTCTTAAGTATAAAGTTTGTGCCAAGATAAAAAAGCGACATATATTTTTAAGCTTTGCAATAAGAAAACTCTTTTCAACGTACATTTAAGGAATCAAGAATGAGAGACAAAAGTGAGCGTCCTGAATAAGTAAGAAGGCTCGGGTCTTGTAAAGTTTAGCGGTGAATAAAATAAGATATGACAAAGATAAATAAAAGTAGGGACGTGAATGGAGTGAAATGTTTGTCCCCGTGTGTATGGGGAGAAGGAGTGAACATACATCGTGAGATGCGTGATGCCTCCGATGTTATTGTTTCGATGTTTTCATATTGGATGAAGGTGCGGGAGTTTTATTTCGGGAAAATTTATTATGAATTTAGGCAAATTTACGAAACTCTCCATCAATCATCGCATCTCTGCAGCCTTCCCCCTCCCCCCTTGCACGATTCACGCCACACTTGTTGGACTCGAATTTATTCCTTTCACAAACGCCCGCAAATATTTGAACCGGAAATGAGTTATAGCGCAAATCCACTTAGTAATTCCAAAAACCAATAGGAACTTCGATATAGTATAAATAGATTCCTTGATCCTCCTATTTACTTTTATCCTTTTTCCTTATGCCATTACATGGTCTTGTGATGTAAGCACCCACATCTGTATGCATAATTCATCATAACATAAATTTACAGTCAAAATTGTACTCTTTGTAAAATCATACCTACTCATTCTTAGAAATATATAAATTATATTCAAGAAAAATGTAAATTTAAAATGAAACTCAAAATTTTATTATAATTTGGTTTTTCAATAATCAATGAAATTATATTACATTTCTTTTATTTTTTTAAATTTTTTTAGTTATTATTATTTATTTAATAACATTAAACAGTTGTTCATTTTGTTTAAAATAAAAAATGTAAATTCGTTTCTATAGTTAATTAATTAATAATGCATGAATTTGAATGTAACATATAAAATATTTAAAACATAATTTTATGTTTCTACACAGAGCTGTGTAAAAAGTTTCTAGGATAATCTAGGATTGCGAGTAACCTCAATATTTGTATGCGGCAAACATTCAGACCTCATTGTACAGAAAGTATTATTCTTCCGAAACCGGGTAAGCTTTATATATTACATCTAGGAAATCAGAATAGCTGCAGAAGCGTTTCTTCAAATAATATTCATATGATGTAAACACAAAGTTGTAATAGTAATTTGTCCTATGAGGAATGAAATATAAACAGTGAATTTTTTTAAAACATTAAATTATTAGTCACGGTTCTTGGAGGCAATCATGAAAGATATTACATTCAACAATAATGTCTATCCGCTCTCATAAAGATATTTGATCATATTTATTGTAAAATCGTGTTAGAAACTTCAGTCTAAACTGAAGCCATTTTCTTTTCTTTCTTTTTTCAATCTCATTATTATTATTTAGCTATCGGAACAAATAGCAATCTGTTGGCGAAGTATCCGCTCCAGAAGATGGATGAGGTTAAACTTCTGAAACTAACTTACTTATAGTGTCACGAGGCTATTCTACAACACGTGGGTCTACAGTTCTTGCTGCGGAAATGATTTACTCGACGAGTTTGTATATTATTATTTTTCAACATCTGCACGGCTAAGTTGTTACTTTAAAATAGTAATTATTAGTTAATTCTTTTGATAAAGTGCATATAGAATATTGATTATTTATGTTATAAATGAATTTTGTATTCGCTTTCAGTTTTTATTGAACACATTGTTTTGGTGGATGCGCCGGGTTATAAATCAATTTATAATTAATTCACAATAAAAGGACAAGTTACTACAAAGATTATTTTTCTTTTTGTATAAGATTTTGAAAACTTGGTATACATAAATAAAATAGCTAATCTAGTATTACCAACAGCTTCAATCAGTCCGGATTTCTTATAATAAGATTTAAAAAATTTGAAACAAACTAAACTTTAAATGAGTAACATAAGTTCTAAAATTTGTGTAAATCTAATATTAACATATTTAAACTATAATATAATAAGTTTCCTGATTATGCACATTATGTAAAATATTCTTGTTTCAATGAATAGATAAGTTTGCTCAAGTTCATGCTATTAGATAAATTGATAAAATGTTGAAATACTGATAGGTTTTCGCAATATATGTTCGTATAAACCTAAACATAAACAACTATAACTATATGTACGCTCTATATATCCGAGTGAACTTTCCGAGGCTTCATGCCCCACTTTTATTATGTTCTTACATTTCATTGAACACATCGCATCTATGCAAGCTATGAGAATACGTGTTTTTTTTTGCTCCCTAGAACATGCTGAATCATTTAACAAATCGATATCTCGTTCATCCGAATGAATAGCAAAGAACAGAATGATGTGAATGCATGAATATTTTAAAATAACTCTGAATATTAAAATATATATACATAAAACATACAAAGTATGTTCAAATATAAAAGTAACTAATGAACGAACAATTGTATTTAATTATTAGAAGTTGGCATAATAATTTTATATCAAAGAAGTGAGGTAATAGAGTAAAAAGTAAATGCAGGTATTAAATGAATGTTTCTTATAGAAATGACATTTCAGAAGTCACATTAGAGGTGAAGCTGGAAACGTCCGTTACAAAGCATCTGTGTGCACAAGTTCATGTTATCAACGTCTTTCATAAAATAATTAGGGCGTGCATGTCGTATTCTAGGGGCCGTTTTCATGTGGAATTTCAAAGGGAAGACCGTTTCAAAGACAAACGCGACGGCCGGACCAGCCTTCTCTCTCATACTCTCCTGCTTCATACAATCCCCATATATCTTCGCACTCCTCTTCCTCCCACACATTTCGACTTGAAATATTATATACGCGAGATTAAAACCGTGGAAATTTATACTATATCCGTTACGGCTTTCTCTTTCTCCAGACTTCTTCGTATACGATTTCATGATTATTACATTTCCCACTGAAAGAAAATCCATAATACGATACTAAATCGTTTCTCGGGATTTGTTTTTCCCATCGTTTTTAATGTGTCACCGCCGCTCGCTTCATTCGTCCCGAGGCTCAGAATTAAATAAACATCGAAGTGCGCCAGATTTTTATGCCGGAATGATTGATCCAGAGGGGTTCCGTTCGCATGGAATGATTAATGCGAGCTATTAAAAACCCATTAATCAATTAAATTCCACCAGTTTTCTGATGTCCCTATGTTTCTGCCTTTGTTTTGATTGTTTTTTTTTTTGTTCGATGAAAGGCAACTCGCGCTCTGTAATACAAACAAATAAAACAGAAACAACAGGACGGTTGATTGAGAGTGAGATGGGGTTCTCCCAAACGAATCAAACTCGCGTCAAGTCCGTCCACTTATTTCACATCCAAACACACGAGTTTACTCAACTCTGAAACTGTTAACAACGTTAAAGTTAACAAGTGTTTCCATCCCTCGTGTTACAGTTTCTAATTTCCGAATGCGCAAGGGCACCCTCACATCCACATACAAGGGACCCACCTAGTTTGCACCCTCTAATAACTTGAGTGCGTCGGCGTTGCGAATTCGCAATTTGCCTTTCTCCGTGACGGATTAGCGAGTCGGGAAACTTTTTGCCGAACTTCCCAACATCGTAAACATATTTCCTATGCTAAGGGAATAAGTGGAAACTCATTATCAAAATATGCTTATCCTTTATACCTTTAACACCACTTGCATAACTATCACCTTATTTAAACGTTGCTTCCATTTTCAGGAAGTTACATGCAAACTGCAAAAGTTCCCCATTTACAATTCTGTTCCCATTTCAAGCATATCTTTATAAGCGTTGCAATTACAAGTTGATAACAATATTTAAAGAATTATCTAATTTTTTTCTGAGTAATCTAACTTATTGTTTTATTGCGAATCATTTATCAAAAACACAGTGGAATAATAAAAAATAAACTGAAAAAATAATTATTTTTTTCTAATGTGATCCATTTTAATGTCCTTAATAAAATGTAATAATTATTAATAACTGAAATGAATAAAATTATATCAATCCATAATGCAATTACGTGCCAATTCATTACGAGAAACAATTGGAAATGTGTAGTTAAAATGAATAAATTAAAATATAATTAATATTTTATTGGTAATTAGTAAAAGCAAATCGGCGAGTTTATATAGAATTATTTCCTTTTTGCGCACATAAATTGATATTAATGAGTCGTTATGTTTAAAATATAACTATTTTTTGTGCGTAAAAAATGGACGCAATAAATTGCTACTGATTATCGTTTCGCAATAAATCAAAGTTTCGGCAGGTTATAAAGTCAATGTATATATATATATATATATAAATTTATATATTTTTTTCGTAAATGTGATCCACCCCTTGGGATGCAGCATAAATTGATGAAGCCAGTGGCGGGTGTAGTTTTTACGGGCACTGTGGGAGCAGAAAAATGAAATGAGATATTACTGGGGAACCACACGGCCTACTACAAAACACAAACATTATTATTTAATGTTCAAGTTATCAATAAAACAGTAACTGTAGTATTATTGTAATTTAAACATAATTCGTTATATCGAAGCTTCTGACAACATTAATCGAGATTTAACTGTATTCAATATGAATAAAAATGTTTTTATCGTAATTTTCTGTTTTAAAGCTATTTTCCAAGTAATCCACGTATCAAGAAGCGCGTCGAGTTATTTCACAATCCACTACATCATAATATAACTTTCCTGTACATTGCTCGAGCCATTAAAGTTTCGACTGTCTCCACTGCGTGTTTAGACGGTATAATCAAGCGTTTATTAAGACCCGACTTTAATCTATTAAGTACCCTCAGTATCACGAGATTCCGCACAATTGGAGGAATTAATTTCTCGTTCAGCAATTAAGACTTTGGCTCGATTATCACAAATAAATTCGGTGCTATTACAATTGAATGAAATAACGAGGTTTTCTTCGATTTTCCATTGGGTACTTCACCTGGCGCGAAAATTGAAATTAAGAGAAGAAAGCAAATGCTTATACCAGTTCATTTAATGCAAAGAAATATCTAAGTAGCAAAATTATTTGATTCATATTTTAATATCGTGCCCTCTTTTATTTTTTTTTGTCAGACTTGGTTTAATAAAGTCGAAAACTTTTTTGCGCGACAAAAAAAAGAAGGGTTGCCTCTGGTGTAAGCAAAAAAAAAACAGCAACGTCGTCGAAATTCGCTGGAGGAAGGCACAAAAGGAGGAAGATACAAGCTTCAAATTCTGAAGGTATTTATTGGAACGTATGGAATCCTCATTGTATAGATATCTGAAGTAACATTTATGATCGGTTTTAAACACAATCGATCTTATTCCAATAAATATGTGAAATTTCAAACAGTTTCTATTAAAAAGAAAACATTCCCTAACTAATGCCACATGAATTTGGAATCAATAACACTTTTATGTATTTTTATCGTTTCGAATAAAAAATGTATAAAATTTTGAATATTGTAATATTAAAATTCGGAATGTTAATTTGATTTAGTATTATAGAAAATATAAAATAACACTAATTGTAATGTTAATGATAATGGGAAGTTAATTAACTAATGTTATTTTAAGAATTATAAATTGAGATAAAGTTGATACAAAAATAAAAAGAAAGTATTTACATTCCTTTATTTTACAATTCCATGTGTCAAATTTGAATTGGGTTGTCTGTCTACGCATAAATCGTCGAAATCCGCAATGTCTCAATCTATCAATGTTACAGTTTTCATATGAAATATATTTGAATTTGCAAACATGATGATACCAAATACACAACATGAAATGCTTAAAACATTCATAAATATTTCCATTCTACATTGTGAAATAATTGCAATTATTATACAAAATATGTAAAACGAAAAAAAAAACATCTTAAAATGTGTAAATGTTCAGAAAGTCATTTACCAAATGACTTATTTTGTTGCAAAAGCTATTGCCTTCGGTAAATGGATTTTTCGGAATGGATAAATCTGGTGTATTGTACGGTAACCGTTGTATGAAACATTTAATTTACACGTCATGAATTTGTACAAATTTCCATTGAAATGGTGTTCGCAATTATGACGAAAAAAAATCCATATTGAAATGGCATTTCTCGCAGCCGATGTGAACACACACAAAAAAAACAGTACCGCGTTGCGAATACACGTGATTTTCAGTGGAAATAGCGGGTTCGTAATGAATTTGGAAACGGTATTTTTATCGTTAAAAAAATTGCCACAAGCGGCAATTGAAAATGTGTTATTCGACTTTGATTGTGTTCAGAAACGTGGGACCATCTCGCATGTGTGCGTATTTTTGTAAAACAATGAAATATTAATTGCAACAAAAACAGGAGCGGACGAAATGTGCTGTACAATAATTTAAATCCCTAGTCGCAGCAGTAATTCGCAATCACCCTGCGATAATTCAGGGAGCGAAAAATCGTGATTTGTTTAGAACAATGAGACAAAGGGATATTAATTGAGCTTGATTCCTGGGGAGAAGCGTGCGAAGGGAGGGCAATAATTGGGTTTAAAAATGGCCGAGCGCTGATATGAAATATTCCACTTGCTTTCAGTCTGAAAGGTACTTCTTGCAAAACGGTATAATTAAACAGTGTATGAGTGCAGCTTGAACCGTTTCATCGATGATCTGCACGAGCGGTTCTGGTTTGAATTGGATCGGAGATAAGCGAGGGAAGCGGAAGAAGAAGGGGATGTAAACAAAAATTGCGTTCCGGATAAGCTGACCCGGATCTGCAGATCCTAATTATAAACACGAGCGAGATGAGAAGAGAACGGAACCAACGCCAATTACGTAAGAGCGTGCGAAGTAATTGGCGGCACCGGAAATGAATCCGCTTAATTTGTTGATACAATAAAATTTCGCAGATTCGATGGTAAAACCATAATACCAGTTTTTTTTAATGGCTGCTCGAGATATGGAAGCGAAGGGAAAAACCATCGGAAAGTACGTCGTGAGCATTAAAAAGTTTTGCGGCGGCCCGCCATTCGAAACTTTTCACTTATCTGGGAAATATTTTCCGAACAATTCGCGTTTTCCCGCTCGTAATTCATTTATCGCCCCGTCCCGTGCCGTGCCGTTTCAACTCGCAATAAAATCCGCCCCGAAGGGTGAGTGTGAATTTCCGGGGCTGCATGTGCTGGATACGGGTTCTGCATAGACACACTCGCATCCTTCGTCCTTCTTAATATGAGTAATATTAAAAATACGGCAGCCGCCGTCACAACTCCACCGCATGAATATGAAGTATTATGATGGTGTATGGAGGAGTCCAGGACTTCCATCCACGTACACTGTACGTGCAGGATGATCAGACCGGAGTTCTCGTATCGCGCATTTTTAATATCGTCCCGCGAAATTTTGCGATTTTGTTCGACCCCCGCAAAGCCACATGAAATATGTATAAACCGGCGTCTGCAGGGCGGCTTCCTCGAAATACCCATGCTGCTTTTAATTCTTTCCCTCGGCTCTGTGTGTGCACCTTCAACAAAAACCGCTTTTAGCGGATCTGCTATTTAAAGGCAAAAATCCAAGAATAACATTTCCTCTCATTGTTATTCGTTCCATCAGAAGTGAACAAGAAAGAAAGAAAATGCAAATATGTAACCGCATTCATGAAACTCAACTGAACAATGTATTAAATCCTCAAAGAAAACATTTAATTATGTCAAAACCGCCAAAAGATTTACCGAATCTTTAAGTTTCTTTCCACCCAAACAACTTTGTTTCTTATAATATGATTTCAATTATTTCAGTTATTACAATATATCAAATTTTTCAACTTTGACTTTTCATCAATGTATAAAATGAAGCTGAATAGTGTATTAAAATTAATAGTTTTGATTTAGAATTCTATTGAAAATAAATGAAATACTTTAATTTAATATAGTTAAACAGTGTAGTTAGAATATTCTTTCGAGGAAAAACTGTAATAAAATTGTGTTCGAATGAGAGGATAGATGTATAGTTTCAACGAATCGTCGGATTTAATATTCGAATATTTGGATTAAGATTCGTGGGAAGCAATTTTTTATTCTTTATGTGGCAGGATGAGGATTTTCAGTTCGTTGACCCGCCTAAAATAATGAAAACGTTTCGGTGGGGGGGGNNNTGAGTTTTTCCAATCCAAATAAAAGTAATTCAGCGAACGCTGCAAGAAAGGAAAGAGATAGAGAGAGAGAGAGTAAAAAATATATAAAAATAAAGTAGAATAAGATGGGGAGGTAATAAAACGGAAGTCGCCTTAATGTTGAGGACGGCGGTATTAAAGCAGCCCATTTGGACGGCCATGGGATGCGCATCCTGGCAAAGTCCTCCTAAATCTAGCTAACAGACCACCAAAGGGTTGCGCTAATATCTTAATGTAGTTTAGGGTCATTGAAAACTAATCCGTTTGAATAATTTCCAGTGCGAATGTTTTCTCCATGTATCTCTCTTATTTTCATACGGTTATTATTCCGCGTAGTCTCGCAAGGATTTTTCCTTAATCCTCTCAGCGTATTGTCTGGCACGTCTGCAGAACATGCTTTTTAAAAATGTACAACTAACATGATGCGAAAGGGGATGAACAGACCCTTTTAAAACATTTTCTTTTCTGCTTTTCATAAATGTGAATCGCACGTGTAATTGATATTTAAATTTCCGCCGCAACGAACGCGTTTTCGTCGCATTTGCCACAGGATTCCCTCCCCCGAAATAGCTAATTAATTAATCCGCATTGCGAAACCAAACCCGGAGGGGCTGGATTCCGTCCTAGGAAGTTATCTCTCTTGAGATGCTTTAAGCACAGTTCGTCGGCAATTCCTCATTTATTCATGCGATTTAATATACGTGGAGTGTATTTATATTTACTTTAATAATACTCTGCAGAATATACATAAACACGAGTTTGAGTTGGAGATCAAAGCCAACCTGGTTACCATAACAATTTTGCTTACATTTTTATTTATCATCATATTGACACTCCCAATAAAGTTATACATATAAATGTAATCTAATTGAATGTAAATATTTTATTACAAAAATCTCTGTTATTAAATTACATCCCTATTTTTTTTTAAACCAAGTACATTTCAAATATACTCTTGTCAATTTTTATATAGTTAGGACGTTTTTAATTATCCAAAGATAACAAATAAATGAAACACTTTAAATCTAATTAACATACATTTTCGTTGTGATATTTTTTTCAAATATTTTGTGTTAAATCCATTGAGACTTTGGGTATGAAAAATGTGTAGTCTCTCGAAAGATCAGGTAATATCATACACGATATTTATAGTGTAACAGCCTCTAAGGATATTGTATTGGAGTTCCTTCCTACTGTCGATAAATCAAGAAGTATACCATGAAATTCAATTTTTTCGCAATAAAAGTCCACATCAATGTAACAAGTGTGACGCATTGTGCGCGCGCGAAATAGCGAGGAATGTAATAAATAAATTTGCAGAAGGATTTTCCAAAAGGGCATAAATCCGTCGCGTCAGAACGGCACGCAACGATAAATAAATTGCGGTGAAAACGCGCGCAAAATAGACACACTTTCATAGCTTCACTTAAAACGAGTACTGAAATAATCGCAAGTAACAAATTACTCCCTGAAAAGTCCGCTTTCTCCCAAAAAAATATATTACAACTGCAATTGAAATTTGAGCAAATAATGAGACGGGATGAGACAGTCGAATTCTCATTTACACTAAAACAGTCTTAAAGCGAATGTTTCTCCTTTATCCGAGAATTCATTTGGGGCTTACGTTTAATTTAAGCTTCTTATAAGAATGCAGTCTAGCGTGTGGAGAACTAAGACGAGAAGTAAAAAGCTGCATCGAGATCAAAGATTATTTACTTGCTCCTCGAAGCTGGAAGGAAAAGGGAGTCCGTTTTGGGGGTTTTCTTTTCTTTTTAACAGCATCAGAAAATACCTTTTTTTTTTTTCTGAACCGCCTACTTACTGTTTCTGGGGACGTAAACGTTGAGGTAGAGGCAATCCTCACTCTGGTTTGCTAGTAGAGGTAATAGTTTTTCGAGGTACAAGAGACGACCTCGAGGATATTCGAACAAGGCTTCTGTTCTGTTGCCGATATCCGGAGGCCTCTGAGGACACACTGCACTAAATCTGTCCGCTAACCGCGTATTTTTCCACATCGACGGTGTCACAGGGGGCATATATCTGAAAAACAAAATCAATTAATATTAATAATTATTTTCATTTTTGTTTTGTGTGTCTTTATGCAACGATATTTACAATCCATCCATCTATTCATTCAGTAAATCATCACATTATTGCAGACTTGAAGACTGTCTTGAAAGAAATTAGTTGATGTAACTGAAACTTGAACAGAGGACTTCAAAATATAGATACGGTAATGGGTAACCTATATTCATTATTTAAACCTATATAATGTAATTAGTTAATTCTAAATTGCATTCCGACTGGTCAATAAACAAACAATTGTTTTGTAATAGATTGGTTATTGTCTAATGAAATATGTAATCTATAGCCATTTAATTGTATTGCAATTAATTACGTTGTAAACTGATGTACCCACTGCTAAAACATAAACCCTTAATACATTAATCAATACGTCAATATTGGTAATTACGATAATAATTCCAATGTTATAGGAATATAAAATTGACAAACGGGTTTTAATATATATTAATTGAATGACAATTACATAGTACGAATAATACAATAATGGTATGAAAGAGAAATGATTTGATAGGAAATATATTTTGTTTTGATCTTTTTGAAATTGTTGCAATAAATATAAGATTTATTTTTTAAGTAGGCTGTAATATTTCAGTATAATTATGTCAAAGTAATAATCCCATATTGACGATGCTAATTCATTTCAAAGGGAGGCAATTAGAAGGGGCATAAGATGAATTGAACCGAACGGAAGTAATGTCAAAGGATGCACGTCATAATAGGAAGCTTCTATTGGGGTTTCATTTAAAAATTCCCGAATGCTGGGCTTACACTAAATGCGTTTAATGGTCCCCAAGTAATCTTTTCTCCGGCGGCAAATTAAATTTGTCCATAACTGCGCCTCCGCCGCGCGACGACGCCTCCCCCCAACCCCTCCACCCCTCTGCGCATGCAATTTTTTTTTGTACGTAATATTCGAACTCCCCCGCAACGTCCTCGCGCTTTTTTTTTGTCCGTCATTTCCATCCCCATTCTTGGAGCAGTTCAACGCGGCGTCACCGTGCACTTGGTCTGGGGGCGAAAATGTAAAATACGTGAGTGGGTATATATCCCTCTGATAAAGTGCCTTTTGAAGTTTTGAATTTATATTTATATTTTGCTGGGGCAAGAGGCAAGAAAAAAAAGCGTACTGTGCGGGACGGAGAGCAAGAAAATGAAGTGTTTTACAGCGGAACGGTTTTATGTAACCGCGCGATCGCGTTGCAAATTCGCGGCATCGCTTTAAGGAATTTAAAGCACGTAGATTAGCTCGATGGCCAACTTGCTTCAAACTACGAATCCAACTTTTACGAGCGTTTTGCAGTGGAGCACGACGATCCTGCAGTTAAAGTCAAGATGCATTTATTTCCTATTTCGCATCGCTCCACGGACCGTGAACTCTATTAAATTATAACGTACTTACTACTCGAGCAAATGATCATTCAATCACATTTGATGAATTGCCTAAGTTGAACCACAATAAAAACCTTCAAAATTGTATAATTTTCAAAGAGAATACTACAAAAATTTGCATTTTTTGGTTTTCATTTTGTATGTAATACTAACAACTTTCTATTACCACTGTTTTATATAATTCTCCAATTTACGAAAACTGGAATTTTCTAAGAATGGAGGAAAGGACTAATAGTCAAGATGCATTTATTTCCTATTGAGTTGAACCACAATAAAAACCTTCAAAATGGTACAATTTTCAAAGAGAATACTACAAAAATGTGCATTTTTTTTGTTTTCATTTTGTATGTAATACTAACAACTTTCTATTACCATTGTTTTCTATGATTCTCCAATTTACGAAAACTGGAATGGAGGAAAGGAATAATAGTCAAGATGCATTTATTTCCTATTAAGTTGAACCACAATAAAAACCTTCAAAATTGAACAATTTTCAAAGAGAATACTACAAAAATTTGCATTGTTTTTGTTTTCATTTTGTATGTAATACTAACAACTTTCTATTACCACTGTTTTCTATGATTCTCCAATTTAGGAAAACTGGAATTTTCTAGGAATGGAGGAAAGGAATAATAGTCAAGATGCATTTATTTCCTATTAAGTTGAACCACAATAAAAAAACCTTCAAAATTGTACAATTTTCAAAGAGAATACTACAAAAATGTGCATTTTTTGGTTTTCATTTTGTATGTAATACTAACAACTTTCTATTACCACTGTTTTCTATGATTCTCCAATTTACGAAAACTGTAATTTTCTAGGAATGGAGGAAAGGAATAATAGTCAAGATGCATTTATTTCCTATTAAGTTGAACCACAATAAAAACCTTCAAAATTGTACAATTTTCAAAGAGAATACTACAAAAATGTGCATTTTTTGGTTTTCATTTTGTATGTAATATTAACAACTTTCTATTACCATTGTTTTCTATCATTCCCCAATTTACGAAAACTGGAATTTTCTAGGAATAATTTTCATTCTACAATAAAGGATCTACTTTGGGATGATTATGGAACGGGTCTCTTGATCAATTGAAGCAAAATTCCCGTATTTTTTTATTTAAAACGAAATTGTCGGAATTCGCATCGTTAAATTGTAAACTTTGTGTACGAAATTTCGGTTCATTTTACGTCTGCTTTAATTATTCGTTATTTTTTATCTTGTCCATTTCGCTGTAATCCTCCTGGGTGAAGAGGAGCGGCGGGAACGAACCGGGGGGAAATGGTAGGTGGATTCTGTTTCGATTTAATTAAAACGTCGCCAACGTATCCCACGTAAACAGAATCCATTTGCCTAATCGCATCCACTATGTGTATGTGTAATTCATTTGCTAAATTTAATTTAAAGTGTGATCTGAATACGCTGAATTCCCTCAGGTCCCCCCAATCTACCTGCTAGATCGCTTTGCTGCACTCGAACGCATTAAAAATTCATTCAACAGGTTCAAATCTAATCGTTATTACACACCAAAAACAAACAGCATAAATCTTTAATTTTTTCCGAATATCTTAAGGGATGGAATTTTCCATTTAATCGCATAACTATAATCGTCTGGAAACGTTTCATAAACATGCACAAATAAATGATATTGAAGCGCGTTCAAGTGCAGCGCTTTCACAATCGCAACGCCATAAAGAAATTAATTGCTAAACATTAATTAAGAGCGCTTCCGATCGGTTTGATGGACACTATCGATCTGTAATTAATGCAACAGACGTAACGCAGTATTAAAACTGCATTTATGAATCGATGCGTGCACATGGACGTTTTCCGCATCCTGACGAATCAATTAATAGTAAATTGCGTGAAAATGTCTTGCACAATGGAGGCTTCAGGCTGAATCATTGTGCATCGCCGATGCTTTGACACTGACAAATTATGGAAATTTTGTTGCCGTTGTGCAATTCTCCTGTAGTATTCTTCAAAATGAATATGGTTTTTTTTTTGCTTTTCTATACACGGTATTCACATTTGCTCGGCATAATTAATTGAATGTCATTCGTGCTCTTGACAGGCACGTTTTCATTGATATTAATTGTTTATATTGTATTATTCAAGATGTTTTATTATGACCAAAACATCTTATAATATTTACACTAAGATGCTCATGTTTGTTTCAATATTTTCCATTAATCTTGTTTTATTTATGAATTTAAAAAGTTTAATAGTAGGAGCAGTACAGTCTTTCCTTTGAATTGTAAATATATAATATTATGGAGAAATGACAACTTGAGCAGGTTTTTAGTCCTTTGGGCCAATTTGGACCAATTTAATAATTCAAAATTATTGGTAAATGCAAAAGTTTAGCTTTCCAAAACTTTTTGATTGTTTGTGAGGTGTGTATGAAATGAAAATAACATGTTGGAATACAAACCTTAAACTACCAACTGGGGGAGTAGCATATGGTACACCGAGGAAGGCCTCGACGGGAGGATGGATGTGTATCATGACGCCACGCAGGGGGCCGTATTTGGTCCTGACAACGCGCGTGCTGTACTTGTGGACCAGCAAGGAGGCGCCGGCCCCGTCCATCTGGACGAGCTCCATCAGGATAACGGCGCTGAAGAGCGACGCGACGAAAACGACGACGGTATCGAGGTGTCGCGGCACACAACCCGGCGCACGCATGTCGTCACCAGCGACCACGTTTCGAACATTCACGCGCCCTCATCGGTGCCCGTTACCAACCACCACCACCACCTCCAATCTTCTTCCCATTACCAGCACCCATGTTCAACAACGTCCAACAACACCCAACGGATATTCTGTTACCGATGTATTAGCTCGTGCCGGTCTCTGCAGACCGCGTCTCCCGTGGACCACCACCCCATTTCGGCATCTCCGATTCAGTTCAACTTTGCCATGATGCCATGCAGCATCACCATGATTGCTTCTCCAGCCTCCTTCGATTCCTCCTCTTCCTCCCAACCTCGCCAACCTGAAAATAACAAGGAAAAGACAATTAGGTCTCGCACATCGCTCGGAATCGCTGAATCTAATTAATTAGTTTGACGTCTTGGCGCAACGTTTTCTGGCATTCGGGGTCGGCGTTCGAGTTTATTGTGCGTTTTAATTGCGTAACGAATTAGGGCATTAGGCACGCAATGAAACGGCAACGAAACGAACAACCCTCAGTGCGGGTGAGATAAGGAAATTTCATGGTGCGCGCAATTATCAGCGCAATTTCGCTGCAATGGCAGAAAGGACGAGACCTGCCAAATGGACCCGAAATTCTACCTGACATATGTACGCCTCTGGCGCATCCTTCGCTCTATTTAAATTACTTCAACCATTAACCACCAACTTAATGATCCAACATTTCACTTTACATTTTCAAATAAACTTGATTTAAAACTGCACTTCACCGTCCTTTTCAAATTGTAATTAATTTGTAAATTTAAAATTACAATAAAAACAAATAGTTTGATCTCCTTCTTAAAACTATACTTAATATAAATACGAATAAATGAAATCAAATAAGTCAATAATTGATAGTGTTTACTATCCATAATATTACACTATTAGTAATTAAAATGTAATGCATTTTGGCTATTGACCGCAATCAATTAATTATTAATATTCAATCATCATTATTATTATTATTACTATTGCAATTAAATGAAATTAATTAATGTTGGAAATTGTGTTTACGGAATTGAGTATTTTCAATTGCAGTTTCGCACATTCATCATATCGTTATACCAATTTGAATGTAATACATGCCGCATAAATATTTGTTGTTGATACGCAGGATTAATGGAAACGCATAAAAGGATTGAAAGTCCAATTGAATGGAATGACGATGATTCCACTAATTAATGTACTACATATACCGGCTTTATTCTAAACAGCATTGAAAGAAATTATATGAATGCATTGCTAAACTAGTACACGTATTAATTGGTAATTATAAAACATTCATGCATTAACTCATTATAACATTTATAAATTGGAATAGTAGTAGTTATTTTACTCACCAATAATTAGAAACGCATTGAATAGTACAATTAGTTGGATTGTTATACAATATATGTATATAGTATGACCTAGTCTAGTAACTATTTTTTTCTCAATTAACTTGAAAAGGCTACAATCCATTTATACACAAATCTCTAGAACTTGGAAAGTATTGACTATTGGAAAGTATCGATGTATTTGTATCAATACAAGTAAATAAATTGCATAAAAAATATGTATGAAACCTATTATATTTAACGACGAAATTTCACTACTTAATAGATATGATTATTTCAGTTGGAAATTGTATTTTGTTGCACTGCAAAATGTATTAAAAATATTTGAAAATAATGAATAATTCAATACGTTCCAATTGAAATACGAGATTTGATTCATGGCACATGGCTGAGGAAAATATATTAGACGGCAAACGCTATTAGCTCGTGCAGGAACGACTATGAATATGAATGGAATCGAATAACTCGAGTGGTTGCTTCACAGAA
Organism: Nicrophorus orbicollis; assembly: GCA_018845635.1. Classification (NCBI taxonomy): domain Eukaryota; kingdom Metazoa; phylum Arthropoda; class Insecta; order Coleoptera; family Silphidae; genus Nicrophorus; species Nicrophorus orbicollis. Next base: position 78,936 of record JAFMTC010002366.1, on the reverse strand, counting down.
TATGCAGGTTAATGCTTTTTCGTTCGCCGTTCACTTTTCATAATTTTAACTTCATACATATATCTCTCTTTTAATAATTTAATATTTTATTGAGTTTGTTCATTTTGGAAGTGACTTAAGTTAAAATAGTGATGTTTTGGATGGTATTTTACATCATTCGAGAAGTTTGATTCAAATTATGAACTATATTTAAAATGATTTTACTTTAAAGTATGGGATTTCCTTAAACGATAATTGATTTATGCAAATCAAGGCGTCTGCGGGTAAAAAGATATAAAAGTCTGAACATCAAAAAATTTCCAAAAAAAAATGAACGAAAGTTCTGGTCTCCCCCTGTAGAACGTGGAGCTAAACTAATTAATGGTGTGTAGCGCGCACGGAATTAATGAAAGGCAAACTTGGCCGTGTGCATGAATATGGAAATTCGAGCACCTGCCCCCTGCGTAAAATTTACGTTTATTTATTTATTTTTTTGCTTATGCTAGATGTGTGTGTGTATATGTATAGGGGTTGGTCACCTTGCTATGCCAACCCTCTCTCGGACCTCCAGTTTTGCAAAGGCGCCCCCTTTTGTTTATCCTCGCAGCGAACCCTTAACAAGTGATAAAAACGTCCCGGCAAAGTGGCCGAAATCGTTATTTAATGCAAGAATTCGCGTCGCCCCCCGGCTACATTTAAATTGGGCCGCAATTTATTGCCGCCCCCTTACATCTAATGATCAAAAGAATGCGAAAGCAAACAATTAGACCGTACTTTCGAATACAACTTTCTCGCGAAACAAAGTTTGCCTTCCTTTGTCCACCCACCGTCTCCTTTCGCTTTCCACTTATTGTCCTGCCTGTTTGCATACATTTCTAATAAACTCACTTAGAACAACACCTTCGTAAATGCTCGCACATAACTTTCCATTTAAAACGATGCAAAGATTCCAGGACAAAAGCTCCGAAATTAATTGGCGTTTGCAGACTACGATAATTCCTCAAACTTTATCCAAGATCACTTTTAGAGTTCACTTTTGTTAGTCTACTCTCATTCACGATAATATCTGAGAAATACAAAATCATTCATTCAAATATTTCAATTCATTCAACAACCAGTTTATAAGAATCAATCTTAGCTTCATGCTTATACTAGCATACAAATAGCAACAACAGTAAACAATTTGATTGTTATTTAGTTAAAATAAAGTTTTCAAATTACGTTCAATATATTCTCATGGAAAATACTCCATTTCTTTTGGATCTTTTCAATGTATTCTTTTGATCTTTCGGCTGTATGAAACATGTAATAAATAGGAGTAAAAGCAGTTTTCTTTGATTTCGCATTGCTGCGTTATTACGATGCCAAGTAAATATAAAATAACATTTCCCTCGTTATTTGCATAACTTTACATTTAAAACTTTCGTACTGAATTGATTACTATTTGATACATAATTTGAAATGTATTTATAGATGATTTTATATGCAAGTGAAAGTTTTAAAGAATTTGATTTTTTTATTATTTAGATTATTTATTTTTGTTTGGTTTGGCTAATATTTTCATCATGGATATGTGAGTATTAGGGACAAGCTACAAATATTTGCACATGCGCCTATATAAACTTAGAAGAGCTTTTGATGATGGTTATACATGACTTCATAATATGAACGGTAGTATATAAATAACATCTCTACTTAAGCAATACCTTATGCTAAAAGTTTATTGACATTTAATTACGTGTATTTACGTATATAAATAATAGAAACATCTCAAAATCCACAATTACAAGCATTTCAAAATCTTTACTTAAAAGTAAGTTAACTAATTGCTAGAATAGAAGCATTAAAACTAAACTGTTTTGTTTATAGTTGATACAGCTAATAGATGTTTATGTCATGTGTAATAAGATACATTTGTAATGATTTAAAATGCATTATTGAAATAGTTTCTATCAACTATACAAATATCCATCGTTGTATAATGCTGCGGTATTGAACATCGAATATATTTACGCTATTTATAGTAAACGCGCAAATGGTTTGGAAATACGAATTAATTTCGCTATAATTTTGGTTTTGCGGGGTTTCCGGATGTCATTTGGCGAGGCAATGGAAGTCGGATGGGGTGGAGTGGTGGCGGCGGG